>JARHVA010008054.1:130000-437500 GCA_037957365.1 Torreya grandis | reverse complement strand
AAATGGGAAATACATCATGATATGTTAAATAGATTCACTATCCAATTCACACAACAAACAATTATCGACTAACATTAGAACTCTTTGCAAAGGTTATCCAAAGTAATAATCAAATTGTGAATGCATAAATGAAAGAAAATGTTGACTTTAGGAATAAGATATTTATCCCAAACTCTCAGCCATGGAATCAACTCATCATTGGGAGGAAATAAAGAATAATAACCTAATTTGAAACTATTTTGAACATCTCCTAAATTTGGATAAACTAATTCATCTCCCTTAATCAAATTATTAATATTAACACCTCTTAAAATAATAGTAGGTCAATAAAAACACTCCTAATTTCAACATTATCATTATCGATGAGAATTTGTTTCCACTATTTTCTACCATTGTGAATTAGAATATAGTCAAGCACCTTAACTTAAAAAATCCTTTATAGATGGAGACTAATATGTTTCCATGGATCCTAATTTATTAGTTTTTTTATATAAAATTCAAGAATCCTCCCAAAATATGATGTTAAACCCATTCCCAAGCTTCCACTTATAACCATTTATAATAATATATATATGGTTTTAACAAATAAGTTCCAAAGGGAAGAGCCTCTTATCAAAAATTATATAGATAGGAAATAAATAGCATTTATATTGTTTAAATACATATCCCTAAATATATGAATTCATAAATTTTAATCCTTAATAAAACTCTAATATAGCTTAGCAACCATCACTTTATTCATCCATTTCAATCTCTGTAAGCCAAGCCCACAAATATTTTTGGGAAGACAAACCTTATACTAAGCCACCAAAGATAATCTTTATTTATCTTTAACCCTTGACCATAAAAATATTTTTTGGATCCTTTATAACTTATCTTGATTAACTTTTGGAATTTTTAATGGATACATAAGATCAACTAGGATGATTTTAAAAACACTTTTGATTAGAAAAATTTTATCATCTTGAGAAAGGACCACCCATTTCAAACTCAATAATTTATTTTAAAACTTTTTAATCAGACTATTCTATAGCTGAATAAGTAAAGGACCAATAAACATGAGCATGCCTAGATACTTTGAAGGTAGATATTTAATTTGGCACCCAATAATTTGAGCTATTTTATGTTATCTGAGAATAGGAGTATTGACACAGAATATAAAACTTTTATAAGAATTTACCATATGTTTTGACACCTCTTCATTGATAACTAAAACTATTTTCAACTCCTTTACTTCTTTAACTAAGGAAACATAAATTGCAATTGTGTCATATACAAATTGTTGATGAAGGGTAGGTTCCAATCCATTAGATACTTTAAAACCTTTCAAATTTCCATTTCAAATAGTATCCAACAAGCTTCTACTCAAGGCATCCACTATAATGATAAAAAAATTATGGGGATAAGGGATTTTGCTATCTAATTCCCTTTTTACTTCTAAATAAACTAGCAAAAATTCTATTTATAATAATGGAAATCATAACAATAGAAACACAAATATAAATCAAAAGATGAATATGAGGACGAAATCCAAATTTATTCAAAACTACATCCAAAAATTCCTAATCCACTCTATCATATACCTTACTCATATCAAATTTGAGAATAATACCTAGTTTCTTGATCTTATCCATGGAATTAATAGTTTCATGAATGATAATGATCCAATTTTGAATTTTCCTACCATTAATAAACTCCCCTAGTTATTATAAATGATCTTTTCCATCAAAGGTTGAATTCTCAATGCAGGTATTTTAGTGAATATATTATAGATAAAATTATATAAACTAATATAAAGTAAGTATGAAAAATATGTCATGCCATTTTTCTTGGGATCATATAAATGAAAGTATTATTATTAAATTCTCTAATTATTTTTCTAGATTCATAAAAATCATAAGCAACTACAACTACATTAAAATTAATAGTCTCCCAAAAATATTGAAAAAAGGCCATAGGAAAACCATCGAGTCCTAGGGACATATCTTTATTTAACATGAAAACCATAGTCTTGACTTCATACTAGTTAATGATTTTATAAAACTTTCATTAGAATGAACATAGATCAAATAATGAATACAAAAAAAAAACTCCTAAGTCAACTCAATATTAATACTATCATTATCATCAAACACCTAAAAATAGTTAATAGCTTCCTCCTTAATTAGTAAAGGCTTAGAATAGAATTTACCATTATTATTTATAATTTTATAAATTATATTATGGATTCTATGTTTGAGTATTAACATGTTAAAGAAATTCATATTATAGTCTCCTTTCAACAAAATATCCATTTATTTCTAACTCTAAGAGGACTCATAATGGGATACAATGGAGTCTCTTGAATAACTAAAATACATAGAATATTATTTATTCTTAAATACCTAAAAATTATATGCTTACTGATATGATTCATTCCCCTAATATTCCAACTTATCAACTTCATTTTCAATGTCTTTGGGGACCCTTAGCAATTCTCATTTGAATCATGGATTTCACCCCTTCTATTTCCTTTTCATTCTTTTGCTTGTGAATTTTTTACTAGTATAGTTTCCAAACCTTTTTGAATAACCAACATATGGTGATCTTTTTACTCCATTTTTTTCCCTAGTGACATGATAATATCCTTTCTGAGATTCTTTGTAACACTAGTCAGTTAGGAAATAATACCATAAATCCCATGAATTGAATATGTATTTTATTTCTCTTGAAATTCATCCTTGTCTTTCAATTCATCCAAAGGAGATAATATTTACATGCTAAATTATTTCCTTATTGAATCTAGCATGGAACTATCTCTTCTAAATGATCCCTTTTCATAGATTGTATAAAATGAAATTGATTATGAATTATAGTATAAATTTGATATTCATATTGATTTCCAAACTATTGAAAAAATATAATCTCAAATGGTTTACAATATATAGTTTCTTGTGTACTAACTACCTTTTTATAATTTTCACCAAGCCAACTCTCTAAAAAAAATTATTTTATCTTTTTTCCCATTTTATTAGTATTTAGTAACCTCTAAATTATTTCCCATGATATATAATTTATATAAACCATCCTTCCCATTTATACATATCAAAACTAAATCATATAGTAACCTCTAAATCATCCCTCACATGATAGGTTTGTTCAATCAACCACTACATAAGGATTATAGATCCAATTATATAGTCTCACTCAGGTTATCTCATGTCACTCCATGTAAAAAATGTATGATTGAAAGATAATTAATAATTTACATTCCCCCATCATGAATTTAGATATGATAAGTAAAATTATTTTGAAAACAATTTTCCATTAAACTATAAACTATATTTTTATCTATTTTCATGAACATATATCATGCCTCATGAATATAAAAATGTGTATATGTGCATAAACTAGTATCATACATTATAAATATGAAAGTGTGTATATGTGCATGAACCACTATTATTCCTCATTAATATGTACCAAATGATATATAATGACATGCATCTATGTGTTGAATTTTAGGATCTATATCTCTAATTATGTGTATTTGAAAACCCATAATTAATGTTCCTATTAACTATGTGATTATTCTCAAGTATATGTAGCCAAGTGTGTATGAATATATTTCATAGTCTTTGTAAGGTAAGTGCATAATCCCCCATAGTATGTACCAATGTGCCAATATTTGTCATGTAACTAAACTTTATGATATCTAAACCATTCTAAATATATAAAATTATTACTCTAATTTGATTTTATTCTTAGGAGGATTATGGATAAATGAAAATCACATTATAATGCCCACTTTTTTGAGATGAGGGATGTATCATGTAAGTCAGTCATCTCAGAATAATTGTTAATTGTATCATGTAATGTATAAACATAAAATCATGTAATATAATGTCAACATGTGTAAATTATGTCATTTTAGTAATTTATTTGTCAATTAAGGCATGTATGTAAAATATGAAATGCAATGAATATAAGTGTAATGCCTATATAGATGTATCAATGAATGACATATAAATATGATAGTTGAATAAGAATAAATAGTAAAAATGTATAATATATATATATATATATATAATGGCACTACTAAATCTTAATAAGCATAATAAACTCAAGTGATAGTGTCACATATAAGGTCAAAGGCCACATATAGGTAAAATGAATATGTCATAACAAACAATACCAAGGGACACATACAAGGAAGATAATTATGTCACAACAAAAAATACCAAGGGCCACATACAAGGGGAAACAAATATTTATCCAATAAAGGACATAAAATATGTCATTACATAAGTCCAAGGGCCACAATCAAGGGACATAAAAATATTAAAAATAAGGATAAATGGGCACACATAATAGAGAATAAAAAATAAGTCTATCATGTAAGAGAGTAACATCATCAATGGAGCATTGAACAAGTAAATACTAGCTTAAACCATTCACATGTATTAATGCCACATCATATTATAATATCATATCCCTATAACATTATGTAATGTTTGAGTAACTAGAAATACATTTGCAATAAATATAGGTGGCTCAGCATTAGGAAGTTCACACAAGGATATAACATGTAAAAGTGAAATAAGCGGAATAAGATGCTCATAGTATTGGCATGGCCACTAGGTAAATTAGATTCCAAATTATCTATGTTCATGTGTAACATGTATGTCCTACATCCCACTCATATACCATGAAATTCATGTGTGTATGAAAATAATATGCCATTTACCAAACATGTGATAAATAAAATATTTAAATAGTGTAATTTGGTAATCATGTCATGTTGAGGCTTTAATTTTGTATTTTTTAAATATTTAAATGTTTTTTATTTTCTTTTTAAATTTTAGTTTTTTAGTTTTGGAATATTTAAAATTTTAAATTATATAATGAATTATCTCATCAATGGGAGGATCATGGAAAGTGCATATACCTAATTGTGTAGGGGTCCTTTGTCATAGATAAAAGGTGCCAAATATGGTGTTACAAACTTATGATAATAAATGTGACATACAGTAAATGTCATGATCATTGTTCATATAATTTGGTGTATGATAGATAACTCTATATGGATGATGACTATGTGGGGTCTATTGTATAATAGGATAAAATCTAGTTTTTCATGTTTTTTGTGGTACATACTAAACTATTTGTGGTGAAAAATAAGTATGTATTATATGAATTGGTTGCATCTATGTTCCTTAAGTAAATATTTGATGTGATCTACATTAGATAGTTGGATATCTAGTGGGACCCACTATGTTCCTCTAAATTGGGAGTATAGATAGATCACCTATATGTGTAATACCTAAATCAATATAATGATATTGAATAGGCATTCCAACCATATATGTATAATGATACTAAATAGGTGTACAAATCATATATGTATAATTATATTGAATAGGTGTAGAAACCAATTCTTTCTAATGATCTTGAAAAGGTGTAAAAACCAATTGTGGTGGTGTTGGGGGTGGATAAGGAGATGCCAATGGCTATCAAGGGTACACATATAGTATACCTATAACTATGACTACCTTATTAAATTTATGTAATTTAGATTTCAGTGAACTATATATGGTAATGCATGATTTTTTTCATGTAAAGGCATCCTAAAAACATGTCAATGACTCCATTAATCTATATAATTAGGAACAATGTGGATAATATGGTGGATCCTACCTAAAGAAGTAGTATTGATATGTCCATAAAATCCCTTAACTATTCTTGATGTATCCTTTAAACCTTATTGTATGTACCAAAGGGAGTGGAGAAGCGTAAACCTGTAAATGTTTTCACTTGAACCATTTTCAATATTGATGTGTGGGTGTTTCATTAAACCATTTTTTATAGTGAAATTGTGTATGGGTTTTTAATTGATATAATATTGTATGAAGAGTGCATACAATTATGTATCGTAATCAATGACCTCACTATCCTCAAATGTGATCATAGGCTGATATGGTGAAGTATCAATATATGGACCAATAATATAATATATTAGATGGTCATACCTCATAGGTGTGGGATGCATGTTGTATACATAATGTACCTATGAAGTATCTTTAATTTTTATTATTCCATATTTATGAGATGAATAATTAAAGATATTAAAATTAATATTTCCATTTTAATATGGTCCAAATTCATTTGTATAGGTCCCAAAGTTTATAGTGTTGTCATCAATAATATCTTGTATCTTATTTATCAATTTTAAGCATATGTTGATTGCATATCCCAAAATATGATGATGGTCACAATAAACATTGCCATCATCATTCCCTAGTGTAATATTTTCTAGGTTGAGATCTTGAGGATTAATATGTGTGATATTTCATCTTAGTAAATTATTTAATAGTACATGAGAAGGTGATGGTAATCTTGAAAATTTACTCTTTGTTAGAGTTGTCAATTATTTTTGGCTTATAGGTTGTGATGTTGAATTCAATGTAATATTTTCCTAGTAAGTATTATCATTTTGTTTTACCATATATCTTTGTTTTATTTAGAAATTATTTTTTAAAGTAGTTACAGGAGTGGATGTATACTTGATTTTGTTTAAATATTTGAGTTTAAGTTCTCTATATTGTATTCTATAGCATAACCCATCAAAAAAATAAATATCTTGAATATATTTGACATATGGAGTTGTGTCATCAAGATTTAATCTAATATACATTTTAACTAATTACCATACATGAAATTTGTGATTTTGGCTAGCATAGTCTTGTACCTTTTTACATAATCATTGATTGGTTCTTAGACCCTTGATTGACCTTAGTAGTTTTTATTGGGATCAATTACCATTAATGTTAATGGAAATATGTGATATAAATTGGTATGCTATGGGGTCAACTGATAATAAATGTTAGACTAGAATATGATATAACCATCATAATTATTATTCATTGAGACTTCTTGGAAATAAATTGGTTAATAATTTTTCATTGTATTCATATTATAATCATGTTACATGTAATGATCTAAGGTGTTGCTCATGATCACTTTTAACATTCATATAAAGTAAACTTTAGAGATAAAAATCATATATATAAAGGATAAGATTATATTTGGAGGGATAATGGGTTATAACTAAGGGTTTGAAAATCCATGGAATGAATTTATTTAGATGCACCTTACTCTAGTAGAAACACCTTAGCATGAAGAGATATATTATTCTACTCAAGGGAGCATATAGCAGGCAAGGTTGGTGATGATACATGTGTAGGCATCATGAGATGGGTAAAGGTTTCCTATAAATGAATAGGTATGTAAATATATTATAGGACTCATGTTTCCATAAAACCTTAGATGGTTGTCATATATTTCATAAGAGGTGTAGACATAGGGATAATACTGGTAGTATATATCTAAAAAACTAATGTGGTTGTACTAGCTCAAAATACTTAGTTTACAGTATTAAAAGGATATTATTTATATGTTTTATATGTATTAATATTACCTTGGAATGTGACCTTATATGATAGGATCTATAAGACAATTCTATCCACATCCTTAGGATATTGATGTAGTCATTAAAGAAAATGTGATAAGGCTTTAACATGGAAAAGATCTACCACATTAAGTTCATAGGGATTATTTATATATTGGACCTCATAGTTATCTTGATTATTATGTTCATTTTGATTATATTTATTATCATTTTCTAATGTAATCATATCATTCAATAATAATTACATCATCAAAATAAGAAACATTCAATTTATATGTTTTTAGTTTAAGTAAAAGGAGTATGATGATCCTTTATATGGGTCCCATTATATATATATATATATATATATATATATAGATACATATATATATATATATAGATACATATATATATATATATACATATATATATATATACATATATATACATATATATACATATACATATATATATATATATATATATATATATGGTGGGATAATTAAAGGATTTACAAGAATAGGGACATAGGTGAAAATATTATTCTGTGTATGAAATGTATAAAATAGATTTGAAACATTACAACAAAACTTAATTTTTTTGAAAGGGAAAGATTTTTTATGTGTAAAAATTAGAAATAAAATTTGAAACCCTAGGAATAGAATCTTCAAACTTTGGAAAGATGGTTTAATATTTGTATGGATTCGGTAATATGTTTTATCATAATCTTTTTTTAAACTCAAATACAATATAAACTTGAAATTTATTTTAGATGTTTTAATAAGGCATTCAAGCATACATTTGGATGTAAAATAATGAAATTGATTCAAATTATTTAACAAGTAGCATATGTTAAATATTGTAAGTAAAAAAAAGGTATGAGTACTTATATTTATGTGTGACTATTTGAATATGAATTTATTTTAAAATTGGAAACTATGATAAATAATGCTAGTGATTTTCCTATCTCAGTAACTATATTTCTATATATGAAGGGTCAATTTTGTCAGGTCTAGGTTAGTATCATTGATTGATACTAAATTATGTTAGTTGATAATAATTTGTGTGAAAATTAACTATTATGATTATATTATCACCTTCACCTATATATATATATATATATATATATATATATATATATATATATATATATATATATATATATATATATATATGTGATCCTAAACCTTTATCATGGATCCAATAATTAGTATTTTTCACCTTGAAAGCCCACATGTGCTTATGAGGGATATAAGCATGAAAAAATTATAAAGTGTAATTATATGAGTTTACCCAAATCACCCATGTTTTATTATTGATCACTACCTATGTATCTAATACTCTAAGGGAAATCAATCCACATGTAGTTATCCCACCTAGTGTGATTCTATAATTGTGATCCTTCTCTATATGTATGTTGCTAATTATTTGGTATTAATACCTTGAAATATTACTTTGATTTGGATCTAATGTGATTAAAAATTATATTTTTAATACTCATATTAATAGTTTAATAATAATGTATATAAAAAATAGGGTATATTTTCTCAATGTGTAATAATGTATAGATGTGCACCAAATAAGTGCCTAGTCCCTTTTTAATAAGACTTTGATTTATTTATATATGAATCAAATTGGGTAATTTATCATAAACAAAACACTATAATAATAGTTTTTGACTCAAAGGAAATATTTTATTTTTAAAATTAGTTGTTATTAGGAGAGGATCAGTTTCAACTACTTCAAATCAATATCAATTGGTGAGACTAACTAAAACTGATGAAATTAACCTATATAAAAATGGACTAATCTAAAGGTATGGAAATGTCTATATAATGTATTTATATTTATTAACATAGATAGTGAGGTTATCATAGGTCTATATAAATAGTTATATAACAACATAATGGAAGGGTAAAACTCATAAGATAACTTGTAAGTGTGAGACAATGGCAGATTAGGACCTTTTTTTATGAAGTTAATCCATTCATGGTAAATACTTTTCAATATTTTCATTATCAAGTACTTAATACCAAATTTTATTATCTTCATGCATGCTTGAATTATACCCTTATGTTAAAAAATTATTATTCTCTCTTAATCAAGCTTTGGTAACTCTAGAGAGTTTGAAACCCTTTGAACAATGACCTTATTTAGTTAGGAAACATGGAAGACTATATGTATCTTTCCTAAGTGAGGTAAAACTAGTTTTAATGCTACACTTACAATATTTTTCATGACTTTATAAGGGATTTACTATGTAAGTGAGATATTTTTATCCTTATTTTTTTGTTTTATTAATTTTACTTAAATGGATGTAAATTCACAAAATCCCAATCTTTGACTTCAAAATGCATTTCATTACGATGTTGGTCAACATGTTTCTTCATGTAGTTTTGTGCCATTTTTAGGTAATTAATGAGAATATATATTACCTATTTCTATTATTTAATGTGTTCTTTTATTGATTAAATTTTTGCTTGGACCCTCAAATATGAGATGATTGATTATGGATGGTACCCATATAGTACCAAAGATGGAAATTTTTTTGATGAGGTATGGAAATAATATTATGCTACCATTTTTTGGGTGTCATCCATTAAACCCATCTCTTATGTTTATTAGAATAAATAAAATGAATGTAACCCTTTTATAAATTTTTGAATACCTTTGTTTTTTGATCAAATTAGAAAATAATAATAAGAGATAGGAGCTAGCGAGTTACTATAACATCAGAATAAGTGAGTCAAAAAATATTTGTAAAGATAGGATTATGATCACTTAATAATATCTTTGGTTTACCATAAAACTTATAAACTATATGCGTAAGTTTTTTTACTACTATACTTGTTATAAAATTATGTGATAATGCATAAAAAATTCATGTTCAATGAGTTAATCCAGACAAAAAATGCTAACAATTTTCCCTTCATATTTTTGAATCCTTATGATGAAATAAATAGAAATGTAATCCCACCTCTAGCTAGGAATATATAATGGTTAAAAAAAATTTAGGAACTTGATTGTCTTTGATTAGTAGGATTTGAGTGCTAATAATCCTTCAAAGTTTTTAGGGTTTTAATCACTTTTCATTCTACCATATCCTTGAACTTATGAGTATCCACCTTGATTTATTTAAAAGAAAGAATGTGTCATAAATACTTGATCATCATGACTTAAAAATCACATTTAAAATGATTTACATAGTTCTAATGTTATTGAATAATATTCAAAAAAATTATTTGCATGATGTAAGTTTTCTTGCAATGTTTTTCTATATATTAAAATGTCATAAAAGAAAACCAAGACATTTTTTTGGAGAAATGGTAAAAAAAATTACAGTTTATCCAAATCTATAATGTAAATGGTGTATTAATGATCCCAAAGTGAATCACCAAAATTTTTTATTACTCCTAATGGGTTTTTAAAAAAATCATATGAATACCCTCATCCATGGTAATTATTTGATGATGCCTAGAATGAATATTGAGATTCTTAAAATAAACACCACCATGTAATTAATTTATAAAATCATTGATTATAGGAATACATAAACTATCTTTGATGTTATTATTTTTATATACCTATAGTCATGTCACATGTTCTAGGTCTCATTTTTATTTCACACCATCACCACTAGAGATGAATAATGGCTCTATCTATTTATTTTATCAAAATTGGGAATTAAGAAAATGATAATATATTTATGAAAAATAATTGAGTAAAATTAAAATGTATACAATAAAAAATAAATACACAAGAGTGATCTAAATCTTACTATTTATATAAATGTGATAAAATGAAAATTACTAAAAATAAATAACTTTGTTAGAAATTAGATTTGATGGACTAAAAAAGAGACTATATAGCCAACTATGGGATTAAGTAAGGTCATTGTGAATCATGAACAGGGTTGTATTTCATTCTAGGACAAGACCATTTTATTTGGATAAGGACATATTATGGTGGTGTTATTAGGATGGGCCAAAGTAATTTAGGGTTTTTTCCTTATTTATGAGTTTTGACTAGTGAACCTTCACCTGTAGGTCTTACGTAGATATTCATAGTTAATTAATTCACTACGTAAGTTGGTATGTGCATTCTTATACACTTGAAACTATTACTCAATGACAAAAAGGACCAAATGCAATAAATGGGAAAAGGGGGTTTGGGGATAAAGTTTTAATTGACCTTACCACCCCCTATGTTGAACATTGCCTACATACCAATACTCTGAAGAGGGATCAAACTACATGTAAATATCCAATGTTATGATGGTGTGTGTGGAATATTGGTGTAATACTATCTATTATTGACATATTGTTTTAAATAAGTTTTGAAATAATGAATTGTGACCTTGCTACTATATTCAGACTTAACACATGACTATAGAGATTTTATAGATTTAGAATTGGGAAGAATAGGTCATTTACTCTCAAAGTGAAATTATAATAATTATTGTGTTTTTTGTGATCAAGGAATCCAATAAGGGTGGTTAGATCATATTTTAGTTTTCACAATGGAAACAAACATTAAAATAAACACACTAACATGAATAACACTTTCTTGCCTAGATCAAAGGTGGGGGAGCTTAGTGAATAATTTTTTTTTGACAGAGCACAACTAAAATGCAAGAAAAACAACCTTTATTACCTTTTTTTAATGATCCAAGAGATTTATTCATTGGATTAATCATCTTATACGGTATTTTTAAAATGGATTTATGTGGCTATTTCTCCCCTTAGCACCATTATTTGGCTCATGCTTGCTCAATGCAGCATGATGGATTGATGGCTTGGATTATGATTCACAATTTGGGTATTATAACTCTATTTACAATCTTGTCATAAAACCAACATTATAACATTACTATGTCCAAGCTCTCATAAATGAGAGGCAAATGCTTATGTTTATAGGCTTAAAAACTAACCCCAACCCATGGTGAGTTTAGGTGTAGGTAGATCTTAGAATGGGTTCAAACCTTACCTTTATGAGTTAATTAACCCAAGTAGAGTTAAAAGGTGTCAAATGGTCATGATTATGAATTAATAGGAATGGTTGTGATATTTTAAGATTTTGAATGAATCATAAAATTTAATTATAAATTATAAAGATATTCTTTGACTTTTGAATTTCCTTTTTGATAAGTCATTTAATTGCTCATGAATAACTCGATTAGGAATGTAATTTGATTTTTCAAGTTAATTAATATTGTTTAGGATTTTAAACAATTTACAAGATTTGAATTAATCGTATGTGCAAATTTGCCCCATTCAATTGGTTTATAGGTCAAATTGCATTTTATGAAGCCAAATTTGAGATGTTTAATGATTCTTAGGCTTGATTTTCAAAAGGTTGATAAGAATTGGTCTAAAGTATGATATGAAGCCATTGGTGGCTAATTTTAGATGTCTACAATTTCCCCCTATTTAGGAAGGCATTGAAAGATATAATAACAGTAACATCTTCTAAAATAATAAAAAGGTTTTTTGCTTACAACTTTAATGACAATAGATGAGCTATAGGGTGCCCCCTTGAGGGATTAATTGTCAAAGGAGTTGGAAAATGGTCCCTCAAAACAAGGAAACAAGTGGACAAAAAAAATGAAAATGATGGGGTGGAATGAATTGATTTTCCTAAATTTGGTTATTATTAGTGGAATATGGAGCTAACCCAGTTTGGAAAAATAAATAGGATGATTTTCCCATAGGTGGTTATAATCATTGGTATATGTACAATAAAAACATGCCCCAGTTGGGACAAATAAAGTGAACAATTTTACCAAAGGTGGTTATAATCAGTAACCCTAAAAATATGAAAACCTAATGATTAGCCTAAAGGTAGTGATAATCACTGTAAATTCAAGTGGGAAGGTGTACAATGGTTTTGCCAAAGGTTTTTATAAGCATTGTACACCGATAGTGGAAAATATGATATGAAAGATACAAGTGGGATGGTATAAAATGATTTTCCTGGAGGTGGTTATAATAATTATATCCCAATAGTGGAAAACATGATGATGGCAAGCATGATACAAAGGCTAAAGATGAATTAGACAACTTGCTAATAAGGACATGTTCATCTGAACTAATAAGGAATAATATTATTTCATTATTTAATTACTCTATCTGGGATATGATTTGGATTAGATCAAGAATGTTGTTGGTGCTGGTGCGAATGCCAAATAGGTATCATTGCTACATTTTCCATGTAGACTTCTCAAATATAGTTTTTATTGTAGTGCATGATGGTAGGCACCATGATAGAACATCATGATAATTTGGGAAAAATATGTATAAAGACTGACTCTTGATCTAATTCTCACTAGAAAATAATGCATGAGTGATAAAAACTATGATGAAAATATTGATGTATGAATATGGATTGATTCAAGAATAATGCATAAGGAATCACTAATGAACACATGTAGACTGAGTTAATGTAACATTACGTAAAGAAAAAAAAAAGCACACAAACAAACAAATAAATAAATAAACAAAACAAAGAAAATAAAGAGAAAACAAAAAAACAAATAATGGTTAATCGTAATGTTAATACAACTAACATGACACAAATAAAATGATGAACATTTCCCCTAGAAAATAGCTGACAACTTAAAGAACAAACAAAATGGGTAAATAGAAGAAAATGAAGGGCATGGCCAATCTATCTCCATATGAACTAGGAAAGTGAATGTTGCCTACATAGTTCCATGGATGTAATATCCAACAAAAACTTTAGGTTGAATTTAGTTTTCTCAGGATATGGGATAGAAGAAAATGATGAAATAAAATAAACAAGATGGATGTGATAGAAGAATAGGAATGAGCTCGTAAAATGGCAAGAGTGTGAGATGCAAAGGTTAATAAGGGTGGAGAAATTATATGACAAATGGTTTATTATGAATTAGTAAGGGTTTCTAGAATCCTTACGTCAAAGAAGTGGTCAATGTTTTTGGTTTTTATAAATCAGCTTTGAAATGTTTTTGGAATTTTGGAGGATATTAACTCAATAGAGAATGACAAAACACTAAATGGTTCAAGATTTCAAAATTTTGAAAGTGTGTATTAGGTTGCTCATAAAATGGTGAGAGTGTATGGAAAATTTGAATTGAGTTAACCCCAATGTGAATCAAACACTGCCTACATAGTCCCAATAATACCTCAAGTCATAGTAGTTCTACCTTATAGTGGAAGAATCTAACTAGTGTAGCATCCAATTCAAATAAAATAGGCATAGTTGGTATAATGGAACAATATGGCATAAGAATGCAAATTTGGTATGTCAAGACACAATAAACAAATATTTCCCCTAATTTTCCCATAAGGGGTTATAACTAGGAAACAATGACATAGATCAATGATACCAATTTGCTCATAGGTTGTTATAATTAGGCCCACACAAAAAAGGTGTAGTATATAATGAAATAATAAATGAAGGATTCAACTATCAAACTTTTATTTTACTACTTTAAAATATGAGATCTATCTATAATTGTTTAAATAACTATTGAAATTGATCTAATTCATCATGTTGAAAGTGGATCCAATGGATGAAACAAGATAAAATGTGCTAGGTAGGAAGGGTCAAAACATGTTGCTATATAGAAAAGGTATGGTAAAATATAATGGTGGAATGATAAAGTGATATAATGGTAGAATGGTATGGTATAAATAAGAATATTGATAATATGGTATAACTTGAAAATGGGTCTTTATGGACAATACAACAATTCACTCAAGCAAAATAATGGTTGAGGTGTATAATGTTCATCAGCTCATCAAGTTCATCCCCATATAGTGTGGTGAACATGTATGCCTTACCATCATAATATTCAACAATGATAAAAGGACCTACCTAGTTGGGTTTGAACTTGCATTTATATTTTTTCTTGGCTATGGTATTCTTTTGGTTTTCTTTAAGAAAAAGATCACCAAGCTCAATTTCTCTATGTTTCATGTGCCAATTATAGTGGCCATAGAGTCAATTTTGATATGCTTGTAGGTTATTAATTGTGTCCATGCATTTCTCATCAATTAATTTCATTTCTTGGATAGGAGCTACTCGATAGTATTCATCATCTAGGGCATGCTTCAAAGAGATGAATAATGAAGGTAACCTAACCTTAATGTGAAGAAAGTGTATACACATAATACTTTCAAATTTTATTGATTATTAACACTTTTTATCTTATAAGAACTCATTGAGTCTTAATCTCTATGAGTCTATGCCATAAGAGGTGCATTCTGAAAGGGGTGGGGAGACCATTGGTGCTTTGTAAGATTATTTTCCCTTTTCCACATGCCATTTACACACTCATTTCCTAAAAACATTAACCCTAAGCTTATTCTTCTTAGCCTTACCCATTCTAATCATTTTCCTTTTTCCATCCTCATTTTCTTGCCTTATTCACCTTTTAGACAATCATCTACACTAGGTCGATTGGGTCGACCCTATATAGTTTAGGGGTATTTTTCACTTTTTGGGTTTCTTATCCTTCCAATTGACCTAGCTCAAATGTAGTGAATTATCCCTAAAAATATACATGGTCGACCCTATATAGTTGATGTTTTTAAGAGGATTTAGGGTGAGATACACCTATATATGCAAGTTCATTTCCAACCATTTGTAATAAGAGAAGCAAATAAAAATAAGTGCAAATGAACATCTACTTATTGACCATTCTACATCAGGAATAAATCTTAAGGTTCCATACTTTATTTGGAGATATAGATCTTATCTTGTGGATAATTATTTTGGATACATAGATAGGTTGTGTAGCTTAGATCCGATTTGTCTTTTTTATCCTTACATACCACAACAATCTCTTGTGAAGCACCTTGGCCAAGGGAGAGATTGACTCTCAGTGGATTCATCTTCAAGGTAAATATTCCTAACTTTATTTCTTCTTTATAAGAGTATATAGATAATGTAGTTATGCTTATTTATTCCATGTATTAGGATTCCATATACCTTTTTATGAGTATATGTATTCTATTCATGTTTAGTTTAGTTTGTTTTAGTTTAACCCCTAATTTATGCCAAAAGATTTGATGAGCACTAGATTAGATTTACTTTCTTATTTATTAGATTAGAGTGAACATTAAACCTAGGACTCTTTTAGGGTTGTTGTGTGATTGCATTAGAGTATATGATTTGGAACCCTTCATAGCATGGTGTATTGTTATAATTGATCCCTTAATTAGGTTTAGTATATCCCCATATTGGTCATGCCCTTGCTTAATGAATGTATCCCCAATCAGAAGTGTAGGTTTGCTCTATCTTATCTAAGCTAGGATTGATTTATAGACATGATGAATTTCTAATTACATACATTTTAGTGAACTTGACATGAATCCTATCCCACTACTATTTGGATTGTCTCCATGTTTCCATTTTCTTCTTAGTATTAGCTTCACTTTGGCCTCACCCTCATATTACATTCTGGTGAACCCGATGTGAACTAACCCTTACAATATTTATTAATCTTATTTAATTTTATTTCATTCTTTCATCATTATTTTTATCATATATCTACCATACTGAATTGACTCTAACAACCCAAAATATAACTTATGTTCATAGGTTTTTAGGTACACGCTACTAGATTGATCATGTCAATCCAATAATTTTTTTTATATTTCCAAACATCTAGTCTAAACTACTAGGTCAACCCAGTTAACCCTATACATTTTAAAACACATAGTTTAGAATACTAAGTTGAACCAATCAACCCTGTACATTTCAAGCACTTAGCAGTAAGTTTATGTAAGGATTGATCAACCTAGTCAACCTAGTTATTAGAATTTACAAGCATATATCAAGGTTCTTGAACAATAATTTTCATTATCTACATCTCCAATCCACCAAGGTTCCTTTATATTTATTTGTATATTTATTTATAGTCTTTCCTTTTATAGTTGGTGATCTTCAAAAATACCCTTGTACAATCAATTGGGTTAACACTATTGACCTAGTTCTATATTCTTTGTGCTATTTGGATAACTGGGTTAACTCTACCAACCTTGTTCATTTTTAGACCTTGCTTCTATACTATAGGTTTGACCTTGTTTACCTTGTTCTATATTTTGTTCATACACTATTGACCATATCAACATTGTACCTTGTTTCATAGTTGGAATTTACCTTATATGTTAGTAATTAATTCACACTTTATTTTCTTGTTACTTGCATGCTTAGAATAGATCAAATAGTCTAATCAAGGGGTTTTCAATGAATCATTTAATTTCACTAGTTTATATTTTATGCACACATGACCAAACCACAAAATATAGACAAATATTTTAATATTTGTCTACCTAAGGCCAAGCTACTTGGATTTCATCACCAAGGGTGAAGCTGACTTGATGCTCTAGTAAAGTATAAAGCATGGTTAACAATATATTCTAGCTAAGCACCTGACATTATTATCATTTTGGTGTGTAGAGTGAGGATGTAGGCCCCAATACCAAGCCTATGGCATTGCCACTACATTCCCTTTTAGCATAAACTACCTAAAACCATCCTTAGATTTTCATTCTAGTTCCTTGCTTACAACCAAATTCCCATCACATTTAAAAACATATCTTAATAATCTAATAAACATTCAGGTTGACAAATTATTTAGATCTTTACTTTACAAGTTGATTTATTGCTCTTTGATCAATTTTATTCTATATTTTAAAAACTTACATTAGCTAGTGTTGGTATAAGGTTTTATGTTTTATGCCTCAATTTTATTGGCTAATGTTAATCCAATTGAATTTTTGCTTCCTTTCTATCATTTCCTTTTAAAATACTTGAAAAAAATTATTTTATTTTAGTCCACAAATCTATCATCAATTTCTAAGTTTCCATTTCTATTGTATTAGGTTGACCCAGTCAACCTTGTACCTTTTCAGCCTCTTTTCACTATACTAGATCGACCCAGTTAACCTTGTATAGTTTGAAAATGCTATTTCATTTTTTATAGCCTTTATCATTGTACCAAATTGACCCATTCAACCCTATAGAATTTTTAGACCCTATTTTTATGCTAGGTCAACCTAGTTGACCCTGTACTATTTCCATCATTCCTTATTTTTTTCTCTCTCATCTCTCTTTCCTACCTTTCATCATGAACTCTCTATTTTATGACAATACTAACTTATAGTCAATAGACATGATGAATTTTACCAACCTTTATAGGGTCTCCCATAGATAGATTAGGGCTCCTCTCTTAGATGCTAGTAATGTTCATAGTTCCACTCACACAATGAACTATGGGACCCCTCCTAATACCTCTCCATGGCGTAATCCTCTCTTCTCATTAGAATACCAAACTAAATTAGAGCATACTAATAAAATTCTCTTCTATATATCTAAATTTCCTCAAGATCAAGGAAAAAATCTTTTTACCATTTACAATCCTATGATTAGTGGTCAAGTTGAAGAGCCTCATTCACCTACACTTACATTCTAAACTGGATTTAGGGGTACCAATTTATTTAATTCTCATCCTCTTATTTTGATTATTACCCCTTATCATATCATGACCTCTTCTTCTCTAACTTCTTCCACCTCCATGCCTAATATATCCACTAACATGGCAGGTTTTACATCTAGTGGGCCCCTCATAAGATCTAGTATCCTTAATCCTTCCACTAGTGCATCTTTTTCTACCCAAGGTAATCATGCTACTAGTACTTCTTTTCAACCATTCACTAGTCCATCTTTTCCTACAAAAGAAATTTTTTCCACTAGAGCCTCACATTCTCATAATTCTTCTCAATCTCCTATTAACACCAACAGTGGTACCTAAGCCATGAACAACAACTCTAATGCTTCTAAAAATGCTAATAAAACACATCAACTATTTATATAAACACTCAATAAAATGTATACCTTCAAGATCATAACACAAATCAAATGATGTGGATAAAAATCCACCTTCTCCATCTTCAATCTCATCCTCAACCAACAACTTCGGTCATACATAACCAAAATATTGCCCCTCCTCTTTGTGATTCTCAAGGAAATCTCATTACTCAACCTCCTTTGATTAGAAATAACATTAATCATCTCAAAAATGAACCTCTCACTACTCAAATTGCTAACATTGATATTTGTGGTATCACACCTATAATTTATTATAATGGATCAACCAATCCCACCCTTCATCTTAAAATATTTATAAATATTTATAAGGATTGGGTCAAATTGAACACCTTTGCTACTACCAAACCCTTTACCAAAAATCTCATAGGTGATGCCCTAGATTGGTATAACTAACTTATAACTCATTCCATTACTAGTTTGGAAGATTTAGCAAAAGCTTTAGTTTAAGAATTCTAAATTGGTGATCTTCCTAAAAAACCTTTGGCCCACTTCATAAATTTTAAACAACATGAAAATGAAATTGCTCAAGCCTTTGTTAAAGGTGGAAAACTTTGTTAAATAAATGTGAACATAACATGTCTAGTAATAATCTTTTCCATATATTTATGAATTCCCTTTTTCCTAAATTTCAATATCAGGTCCACACTCTCTCTCCACATACATTGGATGAGGCTATTGACCAAGCTAAATGACAAGATTTCATTATGCATCAATTCGAGCCACCCCAACCTTTTTATGGGTCCTTATTTCTTGCTTAAGAATAAAAATTACAATGTTACCAATGATGGTGTTATAGATTACTATGACACAATTCAAAATGTTTAAGCTATCATTCCTACCCCTTCTTTAGAACCAACTCTCCCTTCTCAACAATATACTAATCCTCATTTATCTTCACCAAATAATATTAATGTTCATAAATTTCTATCCTCACCTAAATTGCTTAATCGTTTGCCTAGGCCTCTTCTATGAGATCATGATCCTACCCATCCTATGAAATCTTGGTATGATCCTAAGAAGTTTTGTTAGTTTTATGCTAGTTGGGGTCATTCTCATGAGACATGTAGACAACTTCATAATTTATCTATGGATTTTCTTCTTGGTCCTAATTTTGATCATGATTCTATCATTATAAAGAATTAATAAGCTTATAAAATTGCTTTTAAGGATTATAAATCACATGATAAAACTCAAGCCTTAAATCAAGAAAATGCTCATTTAGCTATCTATAAAGACCCTCTTGCTAATCATCAACCTATTTAAGAAAATTTATACAAAGCCACCCCTTCCACCAATAATGTAGAAAGTCTTGTTAAACCAACTTCCAAAGAGAACATGGTTAACATGACTAATATGTGAAGGGTGTTTGATTTTATCGATTCTCAACCTATCTATACTCCACCTTCATCTAGAACATGTCATTTTATTTAGGATTATTTAGGACAGATGACATTATTTTTGATGATCCAATTTTTGATTCTCTCTCAGATAACACTTACTTTTCTATTTCTACCACTCTTCCATCATCTTCTAACACTAATGATAATCAAGCTTCTACTAACACTTATTCTTCCACTTCTCAAAATCAAATCAAACTAGTTATTTCATCATCTTAACATGATTTGTATCCTTATTCTAAACCTTCTTCTTCTTACCAACTAAAATTCCAATGTACTTTAGTTCCTCTTATTAAGGACCTCCTTTATCATTATGCACCTATATCTAACAACATTTTTATGGGTTATGATGAGTAGGATACCATCATGTAACTCACTAATATCCCACACCAAATTCCATTTATTGATATTATGAGGACTTTTGTACATCATAGAAACCATATTATGTAACTATTATTCGAGATGAATGTCCCTCATCCTCCTCTAGCAAGATGGGAGGAAACCCTAATTATATCCAAGGATAGTATATTATAACAATGTAAAGAGATGTTTATCAATGTTGCAAAAACTATAAATTCTTCCCTTTCCTTAAAATTTCCCATAGCTTCTATTATTCTTGATGAGATTCTAATTCATACATATGATCCTCCCTTATTCATTAGTTTAAAAATAGGTGATATCTATGTTAAGAATGCATTTATTCAAAAGGGTTCTGGTACTTGCATTACCTCTCTCAAATTCATTAAGACCCTTAGATATTCTAAATGTAACCTAAATTATACACATAACACCTACAAATGATATGATAGAAGACAAATGCCTCCCCTAGGTTGTGTGTGTCTTCACATTATTATCCCACCTATCATTGTTCACATGAAGTTGATGATATTTAACTTTCCCCTTTCTTATAACATCTTGTTTGGTAGGCTATGGACTCACTCTATGAGATCCATTACTTCTTCCACCTACCAATGCATTAGATTCCCTCATAATGGAGCCATTTATAAGATTTAGGGTGACACTAACACTTATAATTTCAAATAATTCCAAGACCATTGTGTCTTCAATATCCCTACTCTTGAACCTTTGCCCAAAATTTCATTCCATGAGTTGTAGCATCTTAATTTTTCCATTAATTTAACCCAAGGTTACAGTGGGCATCCTGAACTCATTATGAACATTCCTCTTAACCTCTTAGATTTTTATGATGATGAGCCCAATCAGATTAACCTAAATATTAAAACTTCTGATCTATCACTTCATCTCATCTCATAGCTTCCTGCTTCCTTTCAGCCTCATTCTCATAAGCCTCCTTGTGATGATATTCTCATAGTCTTGAACCTTCACACATGATAACCAATGACTTATTATGATTTCCATGGGGCACACGAGCATCATATACATGTTTATATGGACATTAAAATTCATATTAGATCATTTTTGGGGTTTTCTCAATAATCAAATCATATATTAGTTTCTTGGTAGCCTGTGACTATCTTACACTCTTAACAATCATTCATAGAGATGAGGCATTATTAAGATGAATTAATTAAAAAAATTAAATTATAGGTATCACTCTAACACCTCCTAGATACATTTTTTCCATACAAAAATTTAATTTACAATTGAGTACATGAAAGATCCTCTTGAGTTAACAGACTTGTCAAGAAGAGACCGAGAATGATCCTTTAGGCCTAAAAAACATCAAAAAGCTTTTTATTAGATATTAAAGCCTTTAAAAATTATATTAAAACTTTTATTTTGTTTCATTAATTATATATAATGGATAATTAATTTAAAATAGGATCTATAACCTAGTTTCCACGTTATGAAGGTTTGTAAGTCATTGGACTAGTCTCACTGTAGCTCTCTCTTTAAGAACTTTTATATAATTTCAATGTGTCTAAATTTTTTGGATATCTATACCAAATACTTATCCATATTAAAAGGTATTTTATCCATAAAATATCATAAATACACCTCTAAAGTGTGGATGTTTCTTTCAATCTTCATACATAGTATGTGGATGACTCTTTAGTCTTTTTAGGCAGAAATAAATTTATTATCCTCTTCATTGAATTTTATGACCATAACCATATTTTAAGATATTAAATTTGTTTTATTAACTTTATATACCCTTATTTATTCAATTAAATATATAACATACATGCTTTCTTTGAACTTGTACTTGTAGCCTTGTAGACAATTTACTATGCCTATCACTTACTCAAGCTTGAGAATGCCTCCTCTTAGGTGATTATTCTCTTTATAAGATACATAAACATCCTTATTGTCTTCATTAGTAAATTTAACCACCACTTACCATTTTCCATCCTTATTCATAAGAAAACATTTTTCACCCTTGTCATATTTAGGCTAAACTATCCCTTAGTTATAGGTGATATTTTGGTTTCTTGGTTGCATTATTGAGATTAAATCATCAAGGACTGATATCTTGGAATTTAGTGATATATATATATATATATATATATATGGTTTATGATCTTATCAATCCTCTAAAAAACTTATTCCTTTCCATAAACCACATAATATTAATATTTCCTTTACTTAGGCCTATGATAGGCTTGTAAGTCATTTTTTAAGGACTATTATCCCATCAAGGCTTGAGGGTGACCCAAATATTACTATCTATACACATAAATTATATATATTCAAGTTATAAATCCACATCATGGTCTATAAGACTTTTATTCACCTCTAAACCTAATGATCAAACATGGATACCACTCCTTTCCTTTTATGTTTTATGCAAACTTGTAGGTCTCTATATGCTTATAGGTGCATGATAGTCTTGCTAAAATACCATATTGATCATGTATTTTTAAGTTATTTTTATATATTGAGTTGGATTTTTACAATTCAAAAACCATGCCTCAAACACTTGATTGCACTTTATCAACATTGAAGGCTTCTCAAGAGCCAGCAATAAATCATGACTACTCTTAACTGTACATGGGTATTTTATTCCTTCATATACATATATTTTTTCTTGGGGATGTTGTGTATTAATTAATTTGTCTTATTGGAGGATAAAAACCCTATTAATTCTTTATTTCAACCTTACTTATGTAGCAACAACTTGTACTTCACAAGAAACTTGTCTAACCTAAAAATTCACCTTATAAATAATTTTTCCTCATACATTGACCTAAATGAACTCTGATGGTGATATAAGATGGTGTGAAAATTATATTTATATCCATATAAATCCTTCATAATTATCAATTTTCATCAACAATCTCAAACATGCATGCCTACTACCCAAACTAACCCTCAAGGTTTTAACTAGGATTTAAGAGCACCCTAGAGTGTTAATACTTATTCATAAAGGAGAAGAGATGAAAATAATAAATAATATAATAAATTTAAATTAAAATATTACCTCCTCCTCTGTATAATATCTTAGGTCACCACTCTCTCCTCTGTATAGACTAAACATGTGAATCTACCCATTGTGAGTTTACCAAGAGCTCAATGGAGATTATGATGCAAATTTTGGCTTCTTTGGATATATCAAAGATTTTTATTCATGAAATCAATTTTAGTGAGGTGAAGAGATACATTTTCATTCATTTGAACCTGAATATTGATCCTTTTTATCTATATAAGTTCCTAAAATTGCATACAAAAGATTGATTCATCTTAATTTGTACATTAGACCTTCAAAAATTGACCATGATCTGACTTGTAATGACATTATTGATATAAATGAACATTATATATAATATTTATATGATTTAATCTTACAAATTTATGTACAAGACTTCATATTGGCTCAAATATTGACTTGCTAAATCTTGGAATGCATTGGCAAGTGTAAATAAATTTAGTGCATATTTGATGGCTCTATGAGGTGAACATAAAAAATTTTAGGATCAACTTTGACACCAATTAACTCATTCACAAAGTGTTTAACAATCCATGAAATAATAATGATTTGATAAGGTTTAAATTAACCATAAATAAAACCTTAACCTCTCCAAAAACCATAAAAACTACTAAGTTACCTTAATGTTTCCAAAGACACTTAATAATGGGAAATTTGAATTTTAAGATAGTGAACCAAGGGAATTATCTTATCAAACACTTAAGAGTATTTCATGAGGAATTTACATAACTATAATCCACCTCATTCTCACTCAAAAAATACAAGACATTACAGGGCATAACATGGATATCAACAAGGTTAACAAGAATGAAAAGTTAAGTTTCAAACTATAAGGGTTAACATTTTTGACCGAGGGTAAAAAATTGGTCAAAAAATACTTAGCTAATTTCTTGGACTCATCCATAAATTTTCCTTCTCTTATTTTTAATATTTTATGGATTTTACATACTTTGTGTACAAAACCCTAAGACCCATAACTTGAGTAGTTAGCCCCTTAGAAAATTCCACAGTCACATTATTAATATCAACCTTTCAATCATTCCATCTTCTATAAAATTTCTTAGATAGGTATTAGTCATAACTATCAATGTTGTTTATGAATGTGGAAAACTTGCCTATTTGAAGGATCTCCCAAACCCCCAAATTTTTCTTGATTCTCTTAGCTAATATTGGCTCCACATGATGCAATCTACCTCTCATTACATTTTATATAGAGTTGGCACTTCTAAAAAATCAAATAAGGATTAAATCTAACAAATACATATTGAAATGTGATGACCAATCCTGATGAATATTATCTTTAATGCACCACCAATGAATAATTCTCAATGACTATATGTAATCATTTAAACATAATCTATCAATTCCAACACATGATTAATAATTAATACCTACTATTTAAACAAACATCTTGTCAATTATTGTAGCATTCTCCTTGTGCCCATCCTTCCTAGTATACAAAACATTGAAGTTTTCATGAACATTCATCCTAAAATTAATTTATATTTTAGGACCTTCTCTATATCCATAATTTCATTGACATCATTGAGATATATTTCATATTAGAATAATTCTTAAGGAATAAAGAAGTAACTCCCTAATTTTTAAAGCATTCTACCAACTAGTTACATTATCTATAGATATAATGGAATCTAATAGAGTGAAACAAGATTCCCAAGCTCATACCTTCATCAATTATATGACTTATACTACTAGCCCAGTTCATCTAATTAAGGTAATTCACATTGTTTATATAATCACTTTCCACAAATGATTGTTCACACCTTATATCCTTTTCCATTTGAATCCCCTATAACACTGCAAGATATTATAACATAGGATTCATCTTATACCCTATATTTCCTTTATAATCTCCTATACCCTGACCATGATCATCACTTATTACTCCACCACCTCTAAAAAAACTTGGATTATCCTTGGAAGAACTATTGGATTTTAACTTAACCCAACTAAGAGAATGAGTCATCTATTTGTCTTGTTTTTTGAGTTCAATTATGGGATACATTGGTATCTCTTCTTAAACATTAAGGTTTTAGTTCTTAACTATCATTTCTTCATGAGAGGAAATTTATGCTTCTTACTCCACTTAATAATTCTCCAATTTTCCACAAGGAGATTTATAATTTTGATTGAAACTATTTTAGGAGATGTATTTGTTTCCATTATAAAATTATTTTTTTCTGTCTAAATTCCCCATAGAATATGGGAAAAAACCATCATCCAATTTTTTTTAACTCTTGGTTCAAAAAAAGTGGATTTTAAGCCATCCAATAATTTATAAGAGAAGTATTGTGTACCCAACTCAACTAAAACCTACATAGAATTTCATCTCACACCTTCAAAATAAATGGGAAATACATCACGATATGTTAAATAGATTCACTATCCAATTCACAAAATAAATAATGATTGACTAACATTAGAACTCTTTCCAAAGTTTATCCAAAGTAATAATCAAATTTTGAATGCATAAATGAAAGAAAATGTTGACTTTAGGAATAAGATATTTATTCCAAAATCTCAAGCATGGAATCAGCTCATCATTGTGAGGAGATAAAGAATAATAACCTAATTTGAAACTATTTTTTAACATCTCCTAAATCTGGATAAACTAATTCATCTCCCTTAATCAAATTATTAATATTAACACCTCTTAAAATAATAGCAGGTCAATAAAACTACTCCTAATTTCAACATTATCATTATTGATGAGAAGTCGTTTCCACTATTTTCTACCATTGTGAATTTGAATATAGTCAAGCACCTTAACTCCAAAAATAATCTATAGATGGAGACTAAAATGTTTCCATGGATCCTAATTTATTAGTTTTTTATATAAAATTCAAGAATCTTCCCAAAATATGATGTTGAAACCATTCCCAAGCTTCCACTTACAACCATTTATAATATATATATATGGTTTTAAAAAATAAGTTCCAAATGGAAGAGCCTCTTATGAAAAATTCTATAGATAGGAAATAAATAGAATTTATATTGTTTAAATACTTATCCCTAAATATGTGAATCCATAAATTTGAATCCTTAACAAAAGTCTAGTATAGCTTAGCAACCATCACTTTATTTATCCATTTCAATCTCTGTAAGCCAAGCCCACAAATATTTTTGGGAAGACAAACCTTATACTAAGCCACCAAAGATAATCTTTATTTATCTTGAACCCTTGACCATAAAAATATTTTTTGGATCCTTTCTAACTTATCTTGAATAACTTTTGGCATTTTTAATAGATACATAAGATGAACTAGGATGATTTTAAAAACACTTTTGATTAGAAAAATTTTACCATCTTAAGAAAGGACCACCCATTTCCAACTCAATAATTTATTTTAAAACTTTTCAATGAGACTATTCCATAGCTGAATAAGTAAAGGACCAATAAACATGAGAATGCCTAGATACTTTGAAGGTAGATATTTAATTTGGCACCCAATAATTTGAGCCATTTTATGCTATCTGAGAATAGGAGTATTGACACAGAATATAAAACTTTTATAAGAATTTACCACATGTTTTGACACCTCTTCATTGATAACTAAAACTATTTTCAACTCCTTGACTTCTTTAACTTAGGAAACATAAATTACAATTGTGTCATATACAAATTGTTGATGAAGGGTAGGTTCCAATCCATTAGATACTTTAAAACCTTTCAAATTTCCATTTCTAATAGTATCCAACAAGTTTCTACTCAAGGCATCCACTATAATGATAAAATATAATGGGGATAAGGGATTGCCCTATCTAATTCCCTTTTTACTTCTAAATAAACTAGCAAAAATTCTATTTATAATAATGGAAAACATAACAATATAAACACAAGCATAAATGAAAAGATGAATATGAGGATGAAATCCAAATTTATTCAAAACTACATACAAAGATTCCTAATCCACTCTATCATATACCTTACTCATATCAAATTTGAGAATAATACCTGGTTTCTTGATCTTATCCATGGAATTAATAATTTCATAAATGATAATGATCCAATCTTGAATTTTACTACCATTAATAAACTACCCTAGTTATTAGAAATGATCTTTTCCATCAAAGGTCAAATTCTCATTGCAGGTATTTTAGTGAATATATTTAATGATCAAATTATATAAACTAATACAATGTAAGTATGAAAATATGTCATTCTATTTTTATTGGGATCATATAAATGAAAGTATTATTATTAAATTCTCTAATTATTTTTCTAGATTCATAAAAATCATCAACAACTACAACCACATTAAACTTAATAGTCTCCCAAAAATATTGAGAAAAAGCCATAGGAAAACCATCGAGTCCTGGGGACTTATCTTTATTTAACATGAAAACCATAGTCTTGACTTCATAACCAATTAATGATTTTAGAAAACTTTCATTATCATGAACATAGGTCAAATAATGAATACTAGAAATAAACTCCTAAGTCAACTGAATATTAAGACTGTCATTATCATCAACCACCTTCTAAAAATAGTTAATAACTTCCTCCTTAATTAGTAAAGGCTTAGAATAAAATTTACCATCATTATTTATAATTTTATAAATTTTATTATGGATTCTATACTTGAGCATTGACATGTTAAAGAAATTCATATTATAGTCTCCTTTCAACCAAACATCCATTTATTTCTACCTCTAAGAGGACTCCTCATGGGACACAATGGAGTGATAATCACTTATTAGATCTTTCTCCTCAATAATTTTATCCTTAGTAAGACCATTCACATCAAATTCTCTTCCAAAACTATAAGATTATATCTAAAATTATTTTTCTATTGGAATATGTTACTAAAAATATCCTTACTCCATATTCAAACATTTATTTCAACATTCTTAATTATTATTCACCAATATAAACATAACAATCCCTAAGATTTCAATATTCCACCATTCCTTTATTTTGTCAACTAATTGTGGATGAGAAAACCACATATGCTAAAACCTAAAAGGTGTTCTCTACTTCTTAAGTCTATCATTAAAATTAAGAAAAATGGTATTATGATTGGAGATAATTATATGGATAAAAGATAGAAAATAATCCATATAAATTAATCAATCAATAGAAATGAGAACATAATCTAGTCTAGTTTGGATAAGATTTTCACCCAATCATATATTTGATTAGGTATAAGGATTGAATATTAAATCAACATAAAAAATACCATTAGTTGACATAAATGATGCAAGATAATACATGTTCTCATTGAAAACTTGAAAACTACCTTTTTCACTAGGATTAAGGGGTGTATTCAAATCTCCAACAACCATCCAGCTTGTTTGCTCACAGTTGGATCTAAACATACTAATATCATTCCATAATTTATGATGAGTAGGATATTTTGGATCATAAACATCTAAAAGGATCTACGTGAAATATTCGACCCTATCATAAAAAAAATGGCTAGGTGATGTTGATTTTTAATTAAAACCTCTCCTTTAATATTTTTTCATTCTAAAAAGTGTCAATCCCTCTAGATGACCCTGAAGAACTAACACTAATAGCTTTATCTTCCTTCTAGACACTAGTTTTTTTCCACCACTACCTAATTCATTTTAGTCTCTTGAATAACTAAAATACATAGAATATTATTTATTCTTAAATTCCTAAAAATTATATGCTTACTGATATGATTCATTCCCCTAATATTCCAACTTATCAACTTCATTTTCAATGTTTTTGGGGACCCTTAGCAGTTCTCATTTGAATCATGGATTTCACCCCTTCTATTTCCTTTTCATTATTTTTCTTGTGAATTTTTTACTAGTATAGTTTCCATACATTTTTGAATAACCAACATATGGTGATCTTTGTACTCCCTTTTTTTTTACTAGTGACGTGATAATATCCTTTCCAAGATTCTTTTTAACACTAGTCAGTTAGGAAATAATACCATAAATCCCATGAATTTAATATGTATTTTATTTCTCTTGAAATTCATCCTTGTCTTTCAATTCATCCAAAGGAGATAATATCTTACATGCTAAATTATTTTCTTATTGAATCGAGCATGGCACTATCTCTTCTAAATTCTCCCTTTTCATAGATTGTATAAAATGAAATTGATTATGAATTAGAGGATAAACTTGATAGTCATATTAATTTCCAAACTATTGAAATAATATAATCTCAAATGGTTTACAATATCTAGTTTCTTGTGTACTAACTACCTTTTTATAATTTTCACCAAGCCAACTCTCTAACAATTTTTCTTTATCTTTTTCCCCGTTTTATTGGTATTTAGTAACCTCTAAATCAGTTCCCATGATATATAATTTATATAAACCATCCTTCCCATTTATACATATCAAAAATAAATCATATAGTAACCTCTAAATCATCCCTCACATGATAGTTTTGTTCAATCAACCACTATATATGGATTATAGATCCAATTATATAGTATCACTCAAGTTATCTCAAGTCACTCCATGTAAAAAATGAATGATTGAAAGATAATGAATAATTTACATTACCCCATCATGAATTTAGATATGATAAGTGTTAATTATAATGACAAAAATTATCCATTAAACTATAAACTATATTTTTATCTATTTTCATGAACATATATCATACCTCATGAATATAAAAATGTGTATGTGTGCATAAACTAGTATCATACATTATGAATATGAAAGTGTGTATATGTGCATGAACCACTATTATTCCTCATGAATATGTACCGAATGATATATAATGACATGCATCTATGTGTTGAATTTGAAGATCTATATCTCTAATTATGTGTATTTGAAAACCCATAATTAATGTTCCTATCAACTATGTGATTATTCCCAAGTATATGTAGCGAAGTGTGTACGAATCTATTTCAAAGTCTTTATAAGGTAAATGCATAATCCCCCATAATATGTACCATTGTACCAATATATGTCATGTAACTAAACTTAATTTTATCTGAACCATTATAAATCTATAAAATTATTACTCTAATGTGATTTTATTCTTAGGAGGATTATGGCTATATGAAAATCACATTATAATGCCCACCTTTTTGGGATGAGGGATGTATCATGTAAGTTAGTCATCTCAAAATTATTTTTAATTGTATCATGTAATGTATAAACATAAAATCATGTAATATAATGTCAACATGTGTAAAGTATGTCATTTTAGTAATTTATTTGTCAATTAAGACATATATAAAATATGAAATGAAATGAATATAAGTGTAATGCCTATATATATGTATCAATGCACCACAAATAAATATGATAGTTGAATAAAAATAAATATTAAAAATGCTTGATATATATATATATATAGACACACACACACACACACACACACACACACACACACACACACACACACACACACACACACACACAAGCTCAAGTGATAGTGTCACATATAAGGTCAAAGGCCACATATAGGTAAAATGAATATGTCATAATAAAAAATACCAAGGGACACATACAAGGAAGATAATTATGTCACAACAAAAAATAGCAAAGGCCACATACAAGGGGAAATAAATATTTATCAAATAAAGGACATAAAATATGTCATTACATAAGTCCAAGTGCCACAATCAAGGGACATAAAAATATTACAAATAATGAAAAAGGGGTACACATAATAGAGAATAAAAAATAAGTCTATCATGTAAGAGAGTAACATCATCAATGGAGCATTGAACAAGTAAATACTAGCTTAAACCATTCACATGTATTAATGCCACATCATATTATTATATCATATCCCTGTAGCATTATGTAATGTTTGAGTAACTAGAAATACATTTGTAATAAATATAGGTGGCTCAACATTAGGAAGGTCATACAAGGATATAACATGTAAAAGTGAAATAAGCGGAATAAGATGATCATAGTATTAACATGGCCACTAGGTAAATTAGATTCCAAATTATCTATGTTCATGTGTAACATATATGTCCTACATCCCACTCATATACCATGAAATTCATGTGTGTATGAAATTAATATGCCATTTACCAAACATGTGATAAATAAAATATTTAAATAGTGTAATATAATAATCATGTCATGTTGAGGCATTAATCTTGTATTTTTTAAATATTTTATTTTTTTAATTTTCTTTTTAGTTTTTAGTTTTTTGGTTTTGGAATATTTTTAAATTTAAAAAATATAACCAATTATCTCATCGATGGGAGGATCATGGAAAGTGCATGTACCTAATTGTGTAGGGGTCCTTTGTCATATATAAAAGGTGCCAAATATTGTGTTACAAATTTATGATAATCCATGTGACATATAGTAAATGTCATGATCATTGCTCATATAATTTGATGTATGATAGATAACTCTATATTGATGATGACTATGTGGGATCTATTGTATAATAGGATAAAATCTTGTTTTTCATGTCTATTGTGGTACATACTAAACTATTTGTGGTGAAAAATAAGTATGTATGATATGAATTGGTTGCATCTATGTTCCTTAAGTAAATATTTGATGTGATCTACATTAGATAGTTGGATATCTAGTGGGACCCACTATGTTCCTCTAAATTGGGAGTATAGATAGATCACCTATATGTGTAATACCTAAATCAATATAATGATATTGAATAGGCATTCCAACCATATATGTATAATGATACTAAATAGGTGTACAAATCATATATGTATAATTATATTGAATAGGTGTAGAAACCAATTCTTTCTAATGATCTTGAATAGGTGTAAAAACCAATTGTGGTGGTGTTGGGGGTGGATAAGGAGATGCCAATGGCTATCAAGGGTACACATATAGTATACCTATAAATATGACTACCTTATTAAATTTATGTAATTTAGATTTCAGTGAACTATATATGGTAATGCATGATTTTTTTCATGTAAAGGCATCCTAAAAACATGTCAATGACTCCATTAATCTGTATAATTAGGAACAATGTGGATAATATGGTGGATCCTACCTAAAGAGGTAGTATTGATATGTTCATAAAATCCCTTAACTATTCTTGATGTATCCTTTAAACCTTATTGTATGTACCAAAGGGAGTGGAGAAGCGTAAACCTGTAAATGTTTTCACTTGAACCATTTTCAATATTGATGTGTGGGTGTTTCATTGAACCATTTTTTATAGTGAAATTGTGTATGGGTTTTTAATTGATATAATATTGTATGAAGAGTGCATACAATTATGTATCATAATCAATGACCTCACTATCCTCAAATGTGATCATAGGCTGATATGGTGAAGTATCAATATATGGACCAATAATATAATATATTAGATGATCATACCTCATAGGTGTGGGATGCATGTTGTATACATAATGTACCTATGAAGTATCTTTAATTTTTATTATTCCATATTTATGAGATGAATAATTAAAGATATTAAAATTAATATTTCCATTTTAATATGGTCTAAATTCATTTGTATAGGTCCCAAAGTTTATAGTGTTGTCATAAATAATATCTTGTATCTTATGTATCAATTTTAAGCATATGTTGATTGCATATCCCAAAATATGATGATGGTCACAATAAACATTGCCATCATCATTCCCTAGTGTAATATTTTCTAGGTTGAGATCTTGAGGATTAATATGTGTGATATTTCATCTTAGTAAATTATTTAATAGTACATGAGAAGGTGATGGTAATCTTGAAAATTTACTCTTTGTTAGAGTTGTCAATTATTTTTGGCTTATAGGTTGTGATGTTGAATTCAATGTAATATTTTCTTAGTAAGTATTATCATTTTGTTTTACCATATATCTTTGTTTTATTTAGAAATTATTTTTTAAAGTAGTCACAGGAGTGGATGTATACTTGATTTTGTTTAAATATTTGAGTTTAAGTTCTCTATATTGTATTCTATAACATAACCCATCAAAAAATTAAATATCTTGAGTATATTTGACATATGGAGTTGTGTCATCAAGATTTAATCTAATATACATTTTAACTAATTACCATACATGAAATTTGTGATTTTGGCTAGCATAGTCTTGTACCTTTTTACATAATCATTGATTGGTTCTTAGACCCTTGATTGACCTTAGTAGTTTTTATTGGGATCAATTACCATTAATGTTAATGGAAATATGTGATATAAATTGGTATGCTATGGGGTCAACTGATAATAAATGTTAGACTAGAATATGATATAACCATCATAATTATTATTCATTGAGACTTCTTGGAAATAAATTGGTTAATAATTTTTCATTGTATTCATATTATAATCATGTTACATGTAATGATCTAAGGTGTTGCTCATGATCACTTTTAACATTCATATAAAGTAAACTTTAGAGATAAAAATCATATATATAAAGGATAAGATTATATTTGGAGGGATAATGGGTTATAACTAAGGGTTTGAAAATCCATGGAATGAATTTATTTAGATGCACCTTACTCTAGTAGAAACACGTTAGCATGAAGAGATATATTATTCTACTCAAGGGAGCATATAGCAGGCAAGGTTGGTGATGATACATGTGTAGGCATCATGAGATGGGTAAAGGTTTCCTATAAATGAATAGGTATGTAAATATATTATAAGACTCGTGTTTCCATAAAACCTTAGATGGTTGTCATATATTTCATGAGAAGTGTAGACATAGGGATAATACTGGTAGTATATATCTAAAAAACTAATGTGGTTGTACTAGCTCAAAATACTTAGTTTATAGTATTAAAAGGATATTATTTATATGTTTTATATGTATTAATATTACCTTGGAATGTGACCTTATATGATAGGATCTATAAGACAATTCTATCCACATCCTTAGGATATTGATGTAGTCATTAAAGAAAATGTGATAAGGCTTTAACATGGAAAAGATCTACCACATTAAGTTCATAGGGATTATTTATATATTGGACCTCATAGTTATCTTGATTATTATGTTCATTTTGATTATATTTATTATCATTTTCTAATGTAATCATATCATTCAATAATAATTACATCATCAAAAGAAGAAACATTCAATTTATATGTTTTTAGTTTAAGTAAAAGGAGTATGATGATCCTCTATATGGGTCCCATTATATATATAAATATGGTGGGATAATTAAAATATGTAAAAGAATAGGTACATAGGTGAAAATATTATTTTGTGTATGAAATGTATAAATTATATTTGAAACATTAGGACAAAAATTATTTTTTCTGAAAAGGAAAGATTTTTTGTGTAAAAATTAGAAATTAAATTTGAAACCCTGGTAATAAAATCTTCAAACTTTGGAAAGATGGTTTAATATTTGTATGGATTCACCAATATTTTTTACCATAATTTGTTTTTAAACTCAAATACAATATAAACTTGAAATTTATTTTAGATGTTGTAATAAGGCATTCAAGCATACATTTGGATGTAAAATAATGAAATTGATTCAAATTATTTGACAAGTTGCATATGTTAAATATTGTAAGTAAAATAAAGGTATGAGTACTTATATTTTATGGGTGACTATTTGACTATGAATTTATTTTAAAACTAGAAACTAGGATAAATAATGCTAGTTATTTTCCTATCTTAGCAACTATATTTCTATATATGAATGGTCAACTTTGTCAGGTCTAGGTTAATATCGTTGATTGATACTAAATTATGTTAGTTGATAATAATTTATGTGTAAATTAGTTATTATTATTATATTATCACCTTCATCTATCTCTATATGTTATATATATGTGATCCTAAACCTTTATCATGGATCCAATAATTAGTATTTTTCACCTTGAAATCCTACATGTGCTTATGAGGGATATAAGCATGAAAAAATTAGAAAGTGTAATGAGATGAGTTTACCTAAATCACTCATGTTTTATTATTGATCACTACCTATGTATCTAATACTCTGAGGGAAATCAATCCACATGTAGTTATCCCATCTAGTGTGATTCTATAATTGCGATCCTTCTCTATATGTATGTTGCTAATTATTTGGTATTAATACATAAAAATATTACTTTGATCTGGATCTAATGTGATTAAAATTATCTTTTGAATACTCATACTAATATTTTAATAATAATGTATAGAAAAAAAAGGGTGTATTTTCTCAATGTGTAATAATATATAGATGTGCACCAAATAAGTGCCTAGTCCCTTTTTAATAAGACCTTGATTTATTTATATATGAATCCAATTGGGTAATTTATCATAAAAACAACACTATAAGAATATTTTTTGACCCAAAGGAAATTTTTTATTTTTAAAATTAGTTTTTATTAGGAGAGGATCAGATTCAACTACTTCAAATCAATATCAATTGGTGAGACTAACTAAAACTGTTTAAATTAACCTAGATAAAAATGGACTAAATTAAAGGTATGGAAATTTCTATATAAGGTATTTATATTTATTAACATAGATAGTGAGGTTATCATAGGTCTATAAAATTAGTTATATAACAACATAATGGAAGGGTAAAACTCATAAGATAACTTGTAAGTGTGAGACAATGGCATATTAAGACCTTTTTTTATGAAGTCAATCCATTCATGGTAAATGCTTGTCAATATTTTCATTATCAAGTACTTAATACCAAATTTTATTATCTTCATGCATGATTGAATTATACCCTTAAGTTGACAAATTATTATTCTCTCTTAATCAAGCTTTGGCAACTCTAGAGAGTTTAAACCCCTTTGAACAATGACCTTATTCAATTAGGAAACATGGAAGACTATATGTATCTTTCCTAAGTGAGGCAAAACTAGTTTTAATGCTACACTTACAATATATGGCATGAATTTACAAGGGATTTAATATGTAAGTGAGATATTTTTATCCTTATTTTTTGTTTTAAGTAATTTTACTTAAATGGATGTAAATTCACAAAATCCCAATCTTTGACTTCAAAATGCATTTCATTACGATGTTGGTCAACATGTTCTTCATGTAGTTTTGTGCCATTTTTAGGTAATTAATGAGAATATATAATACCTATTTATATTATTTAATGTGTTCTTTTATTTATTAAATTTTTTCTTGGACCCTCAAATATGAGATGATTGATGATGGATGGTACCCATATAGTACCAAATATGAAAACATTTTTGATGAGGTATGGATGTATTATTATCCTACCATTTTTTTGGTGTCATCCATTAAACCCATCTCTCATGTTTATTAGAATAAATATAATGAATGTAACCCTTTTATAAATTTTTGACTACCTTTATTTTTTGATCAAATTAGAAATGATAATAAGAGATAAGAGCTAGCGGGTTAATATAACATGAGAATAAGTGAGTCAAAAAATATTTGTAAAGATAGGATTATGATCACTTAATAAGATATTTGGTTTCTCATAAAACTTATAAACTATATGTGTAAGTGTTTTTACAACTATACTTGCTATAAAATTATGTGATAATGCATAAAAAGTTGATGTTCAATGATTTAATCTACACACAAAATGATGGAAATTTTCCCTTCATATTTTATAATCCTTATGATGAAATAAATAGAAATGTAATCCCACCTCTAGCTAGGAATATATAATGGTTAAAAAAAGCTTGGGAACTTGATTGTCTTTGATTTGTTTTGTTAACACACCATATCATTTTCCACATTTTAATATACTATGACCAAAATAATTCCTACTTAATTTTATGATATGTGTTAAATAAACTTGAGCATCCATATATTGGATAAAAATGAATTTCCATAAGAACATTATGATTTAGGGTTGAGTTTTTTTATAGTTAAAACCTATCCTTGTAAAATAGAGCATCCCCTTGGAAAAAATATTATCTGATGTGCTTAGGTATTAGATTTTAGATAAGATCTATTGTAACTACCTATTTATCCCACTCTAAACTTGCTTTATCCACTTATGTGGATTGTAATATGGACATGGCACACAACATTTCCCTTGTGGACTCATCCTTCTTTAATAGTGCATCATCCATGACATTTTCATTTCTTTTATTGTATAAAATCTCAAAATCATATCCCAACATAATTGTGGCCATTTTTTAATTATTATAATGAAAACATCTATTTGAAAAAGTATTTTAGATTATCATGATATTTATTCATATTAAGGTTCCTTCTCATAAAATATAATTACTATTTTATTTATTACATGAAATATGGCCATCATTTACTTCTCATAAATAGGTTTTATAAATTTATTTCTTCTGATTTAGGGACTCTAAAATTAAATCAGTCTTCCTTCTTGCATGAATATAGATCCCATGCCATAACCCACATCATCACATTCCTTAGTGATTTTTTTAATTTAAATCTATAATAGATATAATTAGGGCAGTGCACATGGGGCCCTTTAACTTCTCAAATTATCATGTGCCTACCTAATTCCATTGGAATAATTCCTTGTTCAATAAGGTTGTGAGTGGTGTTGTTATATTATAATAATGTTTTACAAAATGATGATAGTAGCATTTGAGTGCTAATAATCCTCCAAAGTTTTTAGGGTTTTAATCACTTTTCATTCTACCATATCCTTAAACTTATGAGTATCCACCTTGATTTATTTAAAATAAAGAATGTGTCATAAATACTTGATCATCATGACTTAAAAATCACATTTAAAAGGATTTACATAAGTCTAATTTTATTGAATAATATTCAAAAAATATATTTTCATGGTGGAAGTGTTCCTGCAATGTTTTTCTATATATTAAAATGTCATCAAAGAAAACCAAGACATTTTTTGTAGAAATGGTAAAAAAAATAGAGTTTATCCAAATCTATAATGTAAATGGTGTATTAATTAGCCCAAAGTGAATCCCCAAAAAATTTTATTACTCCTAATGGGTTTTAAAAAAAATCATATGAATACCCTCATCCCTGGTACTTATTTGATGATACCTAGAATGAATATTGAGATTCTTAAAATAAACACCACCACATAATTAATATATAAAATCATTGATTATAGGAATACATAAATTATCTTTGATGTTATTAATTTTATATACCTATAGTCATGTCACATGTTCTAGGTCTCATTCTTATTTCACACCATCACCAATAGAGATGAATAATGGCTCTAACTATTTATTTTATCAAAATTGGGAATTAAGAAAATGTTAATATAATTATGAAAAATAACTGAGTAAAATTAAAATGTATACAATAAACAATAAATACACAAGAGTGATTTAAAGCTTACTATTTATATAAATGTATTAAAATGAAAATTACTAAAAATAAATAACTTTGTTAGAAATTAGATTTGATGGACTAAAATAGAGACTATATAGCCAACTGTGGGATTAAGTAAAGTCATTGTGAATCAAGAATAGGGTTTTATTTCATTCTAGGACAAGGCCATTTTATTTGGATAAGGACATATTATGGTGGTGTTATTAGGATGGGCCAAAATAATTTAGGATTTTTTCCTTATTTATGAGTTTTAACTCGTGAACCTTCACCTTTAGGACTTACATAGATATTCATTGTTAATTGATTCACTACATAAGTTGGTATGTGAATTCTTATACACTTGAAACTATTACTCAATGACAAATAGGACCAAATGCAATAAATGGGAAAAGGGGGTTAGGGGATAAAGTTTTAATTGACCTTACCACCCACTATGTTGAACGTTGCCTACATACCAATACTTTGAAGAGGGATCAAACTACATGTAAATATCCCATGTTATGGTAGTGTGTGTGAAATATTGGTGTAATACTATATATTATTGACATATTTTTTTAAATAAGTTTTGAAATAATGAATGGTGACCTTGCTAGTGTATTCAGACTTAACACATGACTACATGGATTTTATAGATTTAGAATTGGGAAGAATAGGTCATTTACTCTCAAAGTGCAATTATAATAATTATTGTGTTTTTCATGATCAAGGAATCCAAGAAGGGTGGTTAGATCATATGTTATTTTTCACAATGGAAACAAAAATGAAAATAAACACACTAACATGAATAACACTTTCTTTCCTAGATCAAAGGTGGGGGAACGTAGTGAATAATTTCTTTTGACAAAGCAAAACTAAAATGAAATAAAAACAACCTTTATTACCTTTTTTGAATGATCCAAGAGGTTTATTCATTGGAATGATCATCTTATACTCAAGAGGTCTTTTTAAAATGGAGTTATGTGGCTCCTTCTCCCATTGGGACCATTATTTGGCTCATGCTTGCTTAATGTAGCTTGATGGATTGATGGCTTGGATTATGATTCACAATTTTGGCATTATAACTCTATTCTTTCCAATCTTGTCATAAAACCAACACTATAACATTACTATGTCCAAGCTCTCATAAATGAGAGGCAAATGCTTGTGTTTATAGGCTTACAAACTAACCCAAAACCCATGGTGAGTTTAGGTGTAGTTAGATCTTAGAATGGGTTCAAACCTTACCTTTATGAGTTAATTAACCCAATTAGAGTTAAAAGGTGTCAAATGGTCATGATTATAAATGAATAGGAATGGTTGTGATAGTTTAAGATTTTTAACAAATCATAACATTTAATTATAAATTCTTAAGATATTCTTTGACTTTTCAATTTCCTTTTTGATAATTCATTTAATTGCTCATGAATAACTCAATTAGGAATGTAATTTGATTTTTTAGTTTAATTAATCTTGTTTAGGATTTTAAATATTTTACAAGATTTGAATTAATTATATGTGTGAATTTTCCCCATTCAATTGGTTTATAGGCCAAATAGCATTTTATGAAGCCAAATTTGAGACGTTTAATGATTCTTAGGCTTGATTTTCAAAAGGTTGGTAAGAATTGGTCTAAAGTATGATATGAAGCCATTGGTGGCTAATTTTAGATTTCTATAATTTCCCCTATTTAAGAAGGCATTGAAAGCAATAATAATAGTAACATCTTCTCAAATAATAAAAAGGTTTTGTGCTTACAACTTCAATGACAATAGATGAGCTATAGGGTGCCCCCTCAAGGAAGTAATTATCGAAGGAGTTGGAAAATGGTCCCTCAAAATAAGGAAACAAGTGGACAAAATAAATGAAAATGATGGGATGGAATGAATTGATTTGCCCAAATTTCATTATAATTAGTGGAATATGGAGCTAACCTAGTTAGGAAAAACAAATAGGATGATTTTACCATAGGTGGTTATAATCATTGGTATATGTACAATAAAAACATGCCCCAATTGGGCAAAAGAAAGTGAATGATTTTACCAAAGGTGGTTATAATTAGTAACCCTAAAATATATGAAAACCTAATGATTATCCTAAAGGTAGTGATAATCACTATAAATTCAAGTGGGAAGGTGTAAAATAGTTTTACCAAAGGCATTTATAAACATTATACACTGATAGTGGAAAATATGATATGAAAGATACGAGTGGGATGGTATAAAATGATTTTCCTGGAGGTGGTTATAATAATTATATCCCAATAGTGGAAAACATGATGATGGTAAGCATGATATAAATTCTAAAGATGAATAAGGCAACTTGCTAATAAGGAGATGCTCATCTGAACTAACAAGGAAGAATATTATTTCATTATTTAATTACTCTATCTGGGATATGATTTGGATTAGATCAAGAATGTTGTTGGTGCTGGTGCTGGTGCTAATGCCAAAGAGGTATCATTGCTACATTTTCCATGTAGACTTCTCAAACCTACTTTTTATTGTAGTGAATGATGGTTGGCACCATGATAGAACACCATGATAATTTTGGAAAAATATGTATAAAGACTGACTCTTGATCTAATTCTCACTAGAAAATAATGCACCGATGATAAAAACTATGATGAAAATATTAGTGTATGAATATGGATTGATTCAAGAATAATGCATAAGGAATCACTAATGAACACATGTAGACTAAGTCAACGTAACATTACTTAAACACAACAAAAAAGAACACAAACAAACAAATAAATAAATAAACAAAATAAAGAGAAAACAAACAAACAAATAATGATTAATCACAATGTTAATAAAAATAACATGACACAAATAAGATGATGAACATTTCTCCTAGAAAATAGGTGACAACATAAAAAACAAACAAAATGGGTAAATAGAAGAAAATGAAGGGCATGGCTGATCTATCTCCATATGAACTAGGAAAGTGAATGTTGCCTACATAGTTCCATGGATGTAATATCCAACAAAAACATTAGGTTGAATGTAGTTTTCTCAGGATATGGGATAGAATAAAATGATGAAAGAAAACAAACAAGATGGATTTGATAGAAGAATAGGAATGAGCTCGTGAAATGGAAAGAGTGTGAGATGAAAAGGCCAATAAGGGTGGGGAAATTATATGACAAATGGTTTATTATGAATTAACAAGGGTTTATAGAATCCTTAATTCAAAGAAGTGGTCAATGTTTTTGGTTTTTATAAATCAATTTTGAAATGTTTTTGGAATTTTGGAGGATATTAACTTGATAGAGAATGACAAAACACTAAATGGTTGAAGATTTCAAAATTGTGAGAGTATGGATTAGGTTTCTCATAAAATTGTGAGAGTGTATGGAAAAGTGGAATTGAGTTAACCCCAATGTGAATCGAACACTACCTACATAGTCCCAATAATACCTCAAGTCATAGTAGTTATACCTTATAGTGGAAGAATCTGACTAGTGTAGCATCCAATTCAAATAAAATAGGCATAGTTTGTATAATGGAAAAATATGGCATAAGAATGGAAATTTGGTATGTCAAGACACAATAAACAAATATTTCCCCTAGTTTTCCCATAAGGGTTTATAACTAGGAAACAATGACATAGATCAATGATACCAATTTGCTCGTAGGTGGTTATAATTAGGCCCACACAAAAAAGGCATAGTATATAATGAAATAATAAATGAAGGATTAAATCATCAAACTTCTATTTTACTACTTTAAAATATGATCTCTATCTATAATTGTTTAAAAAACTATTTAAATTTATCTAATTCTTCATGTTGAAAGTGGATCCAATGGATGAAACAAGATCAAATGAGCTAGGTAGGAAGGGTTAAAACATGTTGGTATATAGAAAAGGTATGGTAAAATAGAATGGTCGAATGATAAAGTGATATAATGGTAGAATGGTGTGGTATAAAGAAGAATATTGATAATATGGTATAACTTGAAAATGGGTCCTTATGGACAATAAAACAATTCACTCAAGCAAAATAATGCTTGAGGTGTATAATTTTCATTAGCTCATCAAGTTCATCTCCATCTAGTGTGGTGAGCATTTATGCTCTAGAATCACAATATTCAACAATGATAAAAGGACCTACCTAGTTGGGTTTGAACTTGCATTTATGCATTTTCTTGGCTATGGCATTCTTTTGGGTTTCTTTAAGAACAAGATCACCAAGCTCAATTTCTCTATGTTTCATGTGCCAATTATAGTGGCCACAGAGTCAATTTTGATATGCTTGTAGGTTATTAATTTTGTCCATGAATTTCTCATCAATTAATTCCATTTCTTGCACATGAGCTGCTCGATAGTATTCATCATCTAGGACATGCTTCAAAGAGATGCATAATGAAGGTAACCTAACCTTAATGGGAAGAAAGTGTATACACATAATACTTTCAAATTTTAGTAATTAATGACACTTTTTATCTTATAGGAACTCATTGAGTCTTAATCTCTATGAGTGTATGCCATAAGGGGTGTATTTTGAAAGGGTTGGGGAGACCATTGGTGCTTTGTAAGATTATTGTCCCTTTTCCACATGCCGTTTATACACTCATCTCCTTAAAACATTAACCCTAAGCTTATTCTTCTTATCATTACCCATTCCAATCATTTTCCTTTTTCCATCCTCCTCTTCTTACCTTATTCCCATTTTATATAGTCATCTACACTAGGTTGATTGGGTAGACCCTATATAGTTTAGGGGTATTTTTCACTTTTTGGGTTTCTTAGCCTTCCAGCTGACCTAGCTCAAATGTAGTGAATTATCCCTAAAAATATACATGGTCGACCCTATATAGTTGATGTTTTTAGGAGTATTTAGGGTGAGATACACATATATATACAATTTCATTTCCAACCATTTGTAATAAGAGAAGCAAATAAAAATAAGTGCAAATGAACATCTACTTATTGGCCATTCTACATCAGGAATAAATCTTAAGGTTCCATACTTTATTTGGAGATACAGATCTTATCTTGTGGATAATTATTTTGGATACATAGATAGGTTTTGTAGCTTAGATCAAATTTGTCTTTGTTATCCTTACATACCACAACAATCTTTTATGAAGCACCTTGGCTAAGGGAGAGATTGACTCTCGGTGGATTCATCTTCAAGGTAAATATTCCTAACTTTATTTCTCCTTTATAAGAGTAGATAGATAATGTAATTATGCTTATTTATTCTATGTATTAGGATTACATGTACCTTTTTATGAGTATATGTCTTCTATGTATGTTTACTTTAGTTTGTTTTATTTTTAACCCCCAATTTATGCTAAAATATTTGATGAGCACTAGATTAGATTTACTTTATTTCTATTAGATTATAGTGAAAATTAAACCTAAGTCTCTTTTAGGGTTGTTGTGTGATTTTATTACACTATTGTATTTTGGAACCCTTCATAGCATGGTGTATTGTTATAATTTATCCCCTAATTAGGTATAGCATATGCCCATATTGGTCATGCCCTTGCTTAACAAATGTATCCTCAATCAGAAGTGTAGGTTTTCTCTATCTTATCCAAGCTAGGATTGATTTATAGACATGATGAATTTCTAATTGCATACATTTTAGTGAACCTGACATGAATCCTATCCCACTACTAGTTGGATTGTCTCCATGTTTCCATTTTATTCTTAGTATTAGCTTCACTTTGGCCTCACCCTCACATTACATTCTAGTGACCCCGATGTGAACTAACCCTTAAAATATTTATTAATTTTATATAATTTTATTTCATTCTTTCACTGTTATTTTTATCATATATCTAACATACTAAATCACTCTATCAACCTAATATCTAACTTATGTGCATAGGTTTTTAGGTACATGCTACTAGATCGATCCTATCAATCCAATACAATTTTTTATATTTCCAAACATCTAGTCTAGACTACAAGGTCAACCTAGTTAACCCTATACATTTTAAAACACCTATTTTAGCATACTAAGTTGACCCAATCAACCCTATACATTTCAAGCACTTAACATTAAGTTTATGTAAGGATTGATCAACCTAGTCAACCTAGTTAGTAGAATTTACAAGCATATATCAAGGTTCTTGAACAATAACATTCATTCTCTACATCTTTGATCCACCAAGGTTACTTTATAGTCTTTCCTTTTATAGTTGGTAATCTTCAAAAATACCTTTGTACAATCAATTGGGTTGACACTATTGGCCCAATTCTATATTCTTTGTGCTATTTGGATAACTGGGTTAACTCTACCAACCTTGTTCATTTTTAGACCTTGCTTCTATACTATAGGTTTGACCTTGTTTGCCTTGTTCTATATTTTGTTCATACACTATTGACCATATCAACATTTTACCTTATTTCATAGTTGGAATTAACCTTATATGTTAGTAATTAATTCACACTTTATTTTCTTGTTACTTGTGTGCTTAAAATAGATCACATAGTCTAATTAAGGCGTTTTCAATTAATCATTTAACTTCACTAGTTTATATTTTATGCACACATGACCAAACCACAAAATATACACAAACATTTTAATAGTTGTCTACCTAAGGCCAACATACTTGGATTTCATCACCAAGTGTGAAGCTAACTTGATACTCTAATCAAGTATAAAGCATGGTTGACAATATATTTTGGCTAAGCACCTAACATGCTTATCATTGTGGTGTGTAGAGTGAAGAGGTAGGCCCCAATACCAAGCCTATGTCATTGCCACTACATTCCCTTTTAGCACAAACTACCTAGAACCATCCTTAGATTTCCATTCTAGTTCCTTGCTTACAACCAAATTCCCATCACATTTAAAAACATATTTTAATAATCTAATAAACATTCAGGTTGACAAATTATTTAGCTCTTTATTTTCCAAGTTGATTTATTTCTCTTTGATTAATTATATTCTATATTTTATAAACTTACATTAGCTAGTGTTGGTGTAAGGTTTTATGGTTTGTGCCTTAATTGTATTTGATAATGTTAATCCAATTGATTATTTGCTTCCTTTCTATCATTTCCTTTTAAACTACTTGCAAAATATTATCTTATTTTAGTCCACAAATCTATCATCAATTTCTATGTTTCCCTTTTTATTGTACTTGGTTGACCCAGTCAACCCTATACCTTTTCAGCCTCTATTCACTATACTAGATCAACCCAGTCAACCTTGTATAGTTTGAAAATCCTATTTCATTTTTTCTAGCCTCTATCATTGTATCAGATTGATCCAGTTGACCCTATAGGTTTTTTAGACCCTATTTTCATGCTAGGTCAACCTAGTTGAACCTGTACTATTTTCATCATTCCTTATTTTTTTATTTCTCATCTTTCTTTCCTACCCTTCATCATGAACTCTCTATTTGATGACAATACTAAGTTATAGTCAATAGACATGATGAATTTTACCAACCTTCATAGGGTCTCCCATAGATAGATTAGGGATCCTCTCTTAGATGCTAGTAATGTTCATATATCCACTCACACAATGAACTATTGGACCCCTCCTAATACCTCTCCATAGATTAATCCTCTCTTATCATTATAATACCAAAATAAATTAGGGCATACTCCTAAAATTCTCTTTTTTACATCTAAATTTCCTCAAGATCAAGGAAAAAATCTTTCTACCATTTACAATCTTATGATTAGTGGTCAAGTTGAAGAGCCTCATGCACCTACTCCTACATTCTGAACTAGATTTAGGGGTACCAATTTATTTAATTCTCACCCTCTTATTTTGATTATTAACCCTTATCACATCATGACCTCTTCTTCTCTAACTTCTTCCACCTCTATGCCTAGTGTATCCAGTAACATAGTAGGTTTTACATCTAGTGGGCCCCTCATAAGATCCACTATCCTTAATCTTTCCACTAGTGCATCTTTTTCTACCCAAGGTAATCATGCTACTAGTACTTCTTTTCAACCATTCACTAGTCCATCTTTTACTACACAAGCAAATTTTTCCACTAGTGCCTCACATTCTCATAATTCTTCTCAAGCTCATATTAACAACATTAATGGTACCTAAGCCATGAACACCAACTCTAATGCTTCTAAAAATTCTAATAAAACACATCAACTATTTATATAAACACTTAATCAAATGAATACCTTTTAAGATCATAACACAAATCAAATGATGAGAATGAAAAACCACCTTCTCCATCTTCAATCTCATCCTCAACCAACAACTTGGGTCATACATAACCAAAATATTACCCTTGATCTTTGAGATTCTCAAGGAAATCTCATTACTCAACCTCTTTTGATTAGAAATAACATTAATCATCTCAAAAATGAACCTCTAACTACTCAAATTGCTAACATTGATATTGGTGGTATCACACCTATAATTTCTTATAAGGGATCAACCAATCCCACCCTTCACCTTAATACATTTATAAATCTTTATAAGGATTGGGTCAAATTGAACACCTTTTCTACTACCAAACCCTTTACCAAAAACCTCATAGGTGATGCCTTCGATTGGTATAACTAACTTATAACTCATTCCATTACTAGTTTGGAAGATTTAGTGAAAGCTTTAATTTAAGAATTCCAAATTGGTGATCTTCTTGAAAAAACTTTGGCCCACTTCATAATTTGTAAACAACATGAAAATTAAATTACTCAAGCCTTTGTTAAAGGTGGAAAACTTTGTTAAACAAATGTGAACATAACATGTCTAGTGATAATATTTTCCATATCTTTACCAATGCCCTTTTTCCTAAACTTGAATATCAGGTCCACACTCCCTCCCCACATACATTAGAGAAGGTTATTGACCAAGCTAAATCCAAATATCTCATTATGCATCAATTCGAGCCACCTGAACCTTTTTTTGGGCCCTTATTTCTTACTTAAGAATAAAAATTATAGTGTTACCAATGATGTTGTTATACATTACTATGACATAATTCAAAATGTTTAAGCTATTATTTCTACCCCTTCTTCAGAACCAACTCTTCCTTCTCAACAACATACTAATCCTCATTTATCTTCACCAAACAACATTAATGTTCATAAATCTCTATCCTCACTAAATTTCTTGAGCATTTACCTAGGCCTCTTCTATGAGATCTTGATCCTACCCATCCTATGAAATCCTGGTATGATCCCAAGAAGTTTTTTTAGTTTCATGCTATTTGGGGTCATTCTCATGAGACATGAAGACAACTTCATAATTTATCTATGGATTTTCTTCTTAGTCCTAATTTTGATCATGATTCTATCATTAGAAAGCATTAATAAGCTTATAAAATTACTTTTAAGGATTATAAATCATGATAAAAATCAAGCCTTAAATCAAGAAAATGCTCATTTATCTATCTACAAAGACCCTCTTCCTAATCATCAACCTATTCAAGAAAATATATAAAAAGACACCCCTTCCACCAATAATGTAGAAATTCTTGTTAAACCAACTTTCGAAGAGAACATGGTTAACATGAATAATATGTGAAGGGTGTTAGATTTTATCGATTCTCAACCACCTTCATCTAGACCATATAATTTTATCTATGATTCTTCAAGAAAGATGACATTATTTTTTATGATCCAAATTTTAATTATCTCTTGGATAACACTTACTTTTCTACTTCTACCACTCTTCCATCATCTTCTAACACTAATGATAATCAAGCTTCTACTAGCACTTATTCTTACACTTCTCAAAATAAATTTAAACTATATATTTCATCATCTTAACATGATTTTTATCCTTATTCTAAACCTTCTTCTTCTTACCAAATAAAATTCCAATGTACTTTAATTCCTCCTTCTAAGGACCTCCTTAATCATTATGCACCTATATCTAACAACCGTTTTATGGATTATGATGAGTATGATACCATCATGTAACTCACTAATATCCCATCCTAAATTCCATTTACTAATATTATGAGTAATTTTGCACATCATAGAAACCATATTATGTAACTATTATTCAAGATGAATGTCTCGCATCCTCCTCTAGCAGGATGGGAGGCAACCTTAATTAGATCCAAGGATAGTATATTATAAAAATGTGAAGAGATGTTTATCAATGTTGAAAAAACTATAAACACTTACCTTTCCTTAAAATTTCCCATAGCTTCTACTATTCTTGATGAGATTCTAATTCATACAGATGATCATCCCTTATTCATTAGTGTTAAAATAGGTGATATCTAAGTTAAGCATGCATTGATTTACAAGGGTTATGGTAATTTCATTACCACTATCAAATTCATTAAGACCCTTAGATATTCTAAATACAACCTAAATTATACACATAACACCTACCAAGGATATGATAGAGGACAAATGCCTCCTCAAGGTTGTGTGTGTCTTCACATTATTATCCCACCTATCATTTTTCACATGAAGGTGATGATATTTAACTTTCCTATTTCTTATAACATCTTGTTTGGTAAGCTATGGACTCACTCTATGAGATCCATTACTTCTTCCACCTACCAATGCATTAAATTACCTCATAATGGATCCATTTACAAGATTTAGGGTGACACTAACACTTATAATTTCAAGTAATTCCAAGACCATTGTGTCTTCAATATTCCTACTCTCGAACCTTTGCCCAAAATTTCATTCCATGAGTTGTAGCATCTTAATTTTTCCATTAATTTAACCCAAAGTTTCAATGGGCATTTAGAACTCATTAGGAACATTCCTCTTAACCTCTTAGATTTTTATGATGATGAGCCCAATGAGATTAACCTAAATATTAAAAAAAATTATCTATCACTTCATCTCATCTCATAGCTTCCTGCTTCTTTTCACCCTCATTCTCATAAGCCTCCTTGCGATGATAGTCTCATAATCTTGACCAAGACTCAGCATATATTAACCACACTTCTTTAGATGAAAAGGTTATCCCTACTTGTTTCATTTATATTCACACCCTAGATTATGATGATGGTTATTCCTTGGATGATCCACTCTTAGGTGGTCTTGTCTAGGCCTATGATGCTAATATTATCCATTATCATTCTTCTTTACTTGAGTCCTTTTGTATATCTTCTCATGTTCATTTATTTAAAATTATTAATTATAGTATTTTTACTCTTTATTATAGGGTATAAATGGCACCAAAATCTATAATTTCTTAGTATCCTCATAGGAGTATGTTCATGGATCATGCTATGACCAGGCCTTACCATTTTGCTAGGTTCCCTGATCACCATAGTTAGTTTACTCCTGAGATTATTGTGACCCTTCTTATACCTTTTTTAGATATTTCTCCTCCCTATGTAGATCCCTCATCAAATCCCATTCTTATTCCCACTATATTTAAGCCTATTCTTGCTCCTACTATAGTTGAACCTATGCCTACTCCTGTTGTTGTTGAGCCCACCCCTACTTCTCATCCCATTACTCCTTTAATTGATCCTAGTTTTGTTCTTCCTCCATCACCATATTACCTTGGTAATGGTTTACTTCCCTTTCCTAAGATGGATCGATTTTCCACCAAATGGGCCAATGAGTCCTCTCCAACTTCTTCCACTCCTATTATACCTCCTTCTATGAGTGCTTTTCCTAAAACCACTCATAAGCATATTTTTTGCTTTTATGGGACAAATAATCATTGTTATATCCATTGTCTCAAGTTATGACAATATATTGATACTTTACATCCTTTCTCTCCTACCTGAGACAAATCCACACCTTCCCTAAAGGTTTTACTTGTATATATACCTAAGTATGGTGAGGTGTATTTTTTATGGCACTAATGTGGCACCCATCACATCAATCATTATTGCATCCTTCAACAACACCTTAAGGACCACCTTATAGCTATTCTTAAACATTATTCCATTCCTCCCATAATTTTAACCCATAAGAAAGCTCTTCCTTATTCTCCCATGGTTCCACCTTTAGTGGTTCCATCCCTTCATGTGGTCCCTTCATCACTTTTTGTGCCTCCACCCATGATTCCTTCACCTGTGGACCTTCCCTCACTTGTGGATAATTCTCTACCCATTAGTCCCTCACCTATGGATCCTTCTCCAACTTTGACTCCCTCACTCATGAATCTTTCTCTATTGGTTATTCCTATATCTCCCTTAGATCTTGCTCCCATGCATTCTCCTGGGCATCCCTTACCTAATTTTCCTTAGCATGATCCTTTGATCATTCATACTTTTTTAGTTGAGGAGATTATAAGAGAATTATTTTCCCAATTTTTAGTAAAGATTGATGAGACATTAGCATTAGTTCATATCTAGCTTCATAGAGACTTATTTGATGTCTTGGATAATCTATGTAGGTAGATTTATTAATACTTATGAGCACATGCATGGTGCCTTTACATTTACATTTTTATTGGATGTGTGATCTAATTTAATTCTTATCTATCTATTTATTATATCATTTTACATTATATCAAATTCATATTTTTCTTATATAGTGATCTTAATTTTGGTACTATATCTTGTTTATATTATTATTATTTATCTTTTCATATAATTCTCTTTTTTTATCATTGCTTCCTCTTGCTTTCTTGATTTTCTTTAAAAACTTTCTTATTGTGTCTTCATGATTTTTTTATTCCTTATCTCTATTTTTCATAGATAATTATCACTATGACTTGGTTATACAAACCCTATTCCCTTTGGTTCTTGTCTCCTCTCACCATGTGATAAGCTAGCAAACAATGTATCTCAATATACTTTCCTTTCACTGGTCCACTTTGGATCTCCTTTTTCCTTTCTTCATTTTTTGAAAACTAAGTATATACATGATTGAGACATGATATCACATGCTAGTTCATTGTTAAGCCTAAGTGTCATAGTCAATCTTTATCTTTGGTTACTTAACTTCTTTTAGCCCTAACTTAAATCTCATTTGTGTGTATTAATAAATCTCTCATGATTGGTCATTCCAAATCCATATATAGGAGGAATCTTAAAAATCCATAAAAAGTTAAAATCTAAATAATTTTACAAAAGGCAATGATATAAAAGGCAAAAATATTCTTAAAAGTCAAATCACACTAAAATATGTTATTAAAAGCACATCTCCTTATTATATTCAAATATAAAACTCAATAGTTGGCCTCATGATAGATATGAGGTCCTTTGGGGTGTATTAGTCTAGTAGATTAGAAGAGGAGAATTAAAAAATTCTTTTAGTGCTAGCTACTTTCTCACACAATTACCCAATCTTTGTAGTAGATATCCAACTCTATAAGGGGTCCTAAGGAATGTGGAACATATTGTGGGAAGGTAGGTCCATTTTAATTTTCCTTGTACCAATCTACCTTCATGAGTTGATCTTAGTATCATTCTTATCTACATATTTATGTCTATAGGGAACAAGTTTCCTTCATATGTTGATGGTCACTAGTCACTTAGTGTCTTCTCATGTCTTTAGTATGTCTCTTACCTTCTAAGGTCTTCTCATAAGACACTTAAGTATTGATTTTTACACTCCCTTTTTCACTCCCTATATCCCTCATATTTAATTTTGATAAATATTGTTTGGTCTATTGATCACTCCCCTTGGGATCTCATTTGTCAGTTGCATTATAAGACTATGGATAGGACATGACCATCCTCATAAATTACCACCTTTTTCCTTCCTATTACCCACATACTTTGTTACCTGATTGTTCCTAATTTTTCCAACCTAGTGGTGTTCTCTTTATGAGTTAAATTATAAGACCACTAATAGGACCCAACATTCCTCACAAAAAATTCCAATAATACAAGTCACAAATAAAATTACATGTGTTAAATATGAGATAAGATGTGATTGATTATGAAGTTACACACCATTGACATGCTTCCTAGTTTGATTTAGTATGATTTATTCTTAATTCATTTCTATTTCACTTTTATCTTCTTATTTTTTGAGTGAATGTAAGAATTCAACCATTTCTTGAATTTTTCATACTTTCCAGCTTGAATTAGTGTGATAAATTTAAGACCAATCTTTTGCCAATTTTGTTTTTCTCTTATAATTCCCAATGTGATTTAGTATAATTGATTGAATTAATTAAATTTTTTATACCATTTATTCCCTTTTACATACCTTCCATTTTATTGCATTGTTTTCATACTTCCCAACATAATTTAGTGTGATTTTACTTGTTTTAATTTGGTGCAAAAATCTTTCACTTTAGTTTAAGAACAAATTCCTTTTTTAACTATCTTGTTTTACCATTTATTGGTTCTTTATATTTTGTCATTTTATTTTTATTACACATTTCCTAACTTGAAATAGTGTGCAATACATTTTTGATTGATTACATTTTACCAAGTCTTTTTGCCTATTTCTTTTTAACCATGCATGTGTTCTACATAATGCTAGAAAAGAAACCACATCTCATATATTCCATATAACATATACAACAAAAGCTAAATAGATCTAATATAAATAAATATATCCAAATAATCCATAGCCACAATTATAATGATGAAAACATACACAACCAACATCAATATGCCAATATGATACATCATATATACATCTCATGAGTTTTGATACAACAATGTAACCACATATACAATGTTTTATCTCTATGGTTAGGCCCCATCCTATCTATCTCATGGCCTAGAAATGTTGCCTACTAAGGCCTCAATATAACTCTTCCAAATAGTACACTATAAAGAGGTCATCCAAGATCTCAGTCCCTCTACTTGTCCCCATAGATGCACCATTTATACATGTGCCTATGCCAACTCAATCTAGGTCACTATATGATCCTATATCAATTGGGTATACATCACCATATGTGCATGTTTCATCTAAATCACTATAGTTAGATGCCTATATCACTCCTCTGTTAGGGCTTGTCATGCTTGTATATCACTTATACCCATATCTATTGGTGGTTACATCCTCTCTCTCTCCCTCTCTCTCTCTCTCTCTCTCTCTCTCTCTCTCTCTCTCTCTCTCTCTCTCTCTCTCTCTCTCTCTCTCTCTCTCTCTCTCTCTCTCTCTCTCTCTCTCTCTCTCTCTCTGTGTGTGTGTGTGTGTGTGTGTGTGTGTGTGTGTGTGTGCGTGCGTGCATGCGTACACGCGCACGTGTGCACTTATATCTACCTCATTTCCTCCCTTATTAATTTAAACCAACTTAATTAAGTTAGGGTAGATGGTACACTAGAAAACTTTCAGTAGGGTTATATAACTATAGAGTCTCATCCCAGACATCATGGAGTGTTCCCCTTACAAGGGACCCCCATCTCTCCTCATCATCCTAAAAAATACTTTTAAAATCACACATAGATAGATATTAGATCACTCTAATATATCACAATATCTATCTACCTCTAGTATCTATTTCAAAATGAAAACTTAAGAAATAAATTAATCATATTTTACCTATTTGTGTCTTGGCCACTATGGTCTCACCATCCATGTGACTGCCTAACACAGTCTCTCCATCTACATGGCCTCTTAATACCTCCTTTATAGGTTGTATCCATAGCTCAAATCCAACTATCATGGATCGTGTATGCCTCAACCTATGCCTAAGTGGCCTCTTTATCATCCATCTCTCCTTTAGCTCACTTATTGAGTTCTTAGGGATGGTGATAGTCTCAAATTTATCCTAATCCTCCCACATCCATTGATGTCATGCCTTCAATGGTCATAACTAATCTCACTATAGAGATGGTTATGGTATCTATGGTGCCACTACCTCTACATTTGTCTCCTCCTACTCTATTCCCTATTGTTCTCATCTAATTTATGGCTACTCATGATATGATCTGAGCATCAACCCCATTAGTAGTGTCCCTAATCACCTCCTCCCTCATAGTTTTCTCACATGTCAAGCCCAATTCTCAAGCATTAATATTAATGTCTTTAGATGAGTTAATCCCATTTATTTTATCACCCTTTCCATTAGATGTGGATCTCTCCACAAAGTATAGTGTATAATAAGCTCTATCCTCACTATAGCTAGTGCAACTATGTACTAACTCAACAATGTAGTCACTATGTATCCATATGGATACCACACTATGTCTAAATATCTCAAAGTTTAAAATGTTATAATGTGGGGTATGGCCCATTTTACTTGGTCCTCTCTCCATCTCCACATTTAAGGCAACCTATCATCAATCACATGGGGCAACCCAACTGACTGATATATGGGAAACTTCTCATAGATCTAACCTATCAACAATATGATTGGTCTTATATATTTATGCCTTATAACCAACACATCATTTATATTATGTATGAGTTGGAATTATATGACAAAACCTAGATCATATAATATGCCCTCCTCTAGAATCCTCCTACTCAAGGCTACTACAAATAGTGGTACTCTATCATCTAACTTGTGACATAACACTCATTGTATCACAAGTCCTATCACATCCTTCCAGATATCTAGAATCTATGATGTATACACATCAAACATGTTAGAATTCCTACCTCCTAATATTGTATCCAAGCCTATAGCCCATATATCTAAGGATCTCCTCTCTTTTAGGTTATTTTATATGCCTATAGTCACTAGTGTTCCTATAATCGGTAGCCCTAGGATGGCATTCACATCTAGTGTGATAGACACCTCTACCATGTCACCATCCACCACTCATCTAAATATATTATTCAATAATTTACAACATCTAAATAATATGACCAATATATCTAAACTTAGGGGAATCTTACACATTTCAACTATGCCTCCTAGGCCTACAACTACTAACCTAGCTCTATCACCTATGGTTAGATGATTCAATAGATATGGTAGCTAACACACATCTACAAATATCCAAAATCAAGGTCATCCCAACAACAAGGAAATAACAAATGATGTATTAGATCCTCCATGTCATGTATAGTTAGAATACATTTTTTTACAATTTTTAATCAAAAACTAGCTTAAATTGCTTTCATTCATTCATTTTTACCTATTTTTGGCCTAATCAGTCCTTTTTTCCCTTACTTGGTTAGCCTTATTTTATCCTTTTGCATATATTTCCGTACACTTCTGGTTCTTTGATCAACCTAGTTTGACCAAAATTTCCCTATTTTTGATTTGGTTAACTTAAAAATCTAAGTCAACCCTCTTATTTTCCCCTCCCTAATACTTTATTATCAATCTAGACTTTTTGTATCAGTTGGAAAACTATATTAGGTTGATACTCTAAAAAACCTATTGGGTTGGCACCCACCTACTAGGTCAATAGTGTGGCTTTTAACTATTTTTAGCCTACTAGGTTAATTAAGTTGACCCAGTTGTTTTTAGTTATCAACCCCTTGCATTTTCTTTAAAAAATTACATTTTTTCCATTTTCTTCCTAATTACTCTAAACCCATTTCCTCTTTTGATATTTTATACCTATATAATCTAATTTTATTCCATTTTGAGATCTATAAATGCTAAAAATTACATTTTAAAACAAATCACTAAATTTAACAAAATACTCAAAAACTAGCTTAAGATTCATAGTTGTATACCTATAGTACACCTATTGCCACTCCTAGATCCCCTCCTTATCTAGCCTTTCATCTCCTCACCATCCTATCTTTTTTGGTTTCCATATCTCTTTTTCTCTCCTTTATAAGTCAAAATAAAAAAGTAACTTCTCTTTCCCCAATTTAAAAACACTTTCTGAAATTCAAATTCTTTAATTATTTTCTTAGAGATTCCTTCTTTTATCTATATCTTTGTTTCTACTCATCCATTTTTAAAACTATAAAATGCATTGGATTCATGATGGTGTAGAGAATATTTTCCACTATCATATTCCTATATTCCAAAAAAATCATTTTTGGCTATTTTTTGCACTAACTTCTACAGGTTTGCCTAGTGTTCTGTACATTAGACACCATCACATCTCTTTTAGTCTACTTATTCATATACAACATTATAGTAAGTAAAAGTATGTGTTTTTCAATTATATCTTTTCATTTAAATTATTTTCTACTTACTACACTTTACTTAGCATCAACATTGTGTGTTGTCATGTTCTATTTCTAGAAGCACCATCCCATGTTGCACTCATGTAATATGTGATGAGCTTCAAGTGGGGCATATGTATACACATTATATTTTTAATTTTTGTTGATTACTAATAATTTGTATCTTGTAGTAACCCACTGAGTCTCAATCTCTCTAAGTGCATACCTTAAGAGGTGCATTGGTAAAGGGGTGGGTAGACCATTGGTGCTTCATAAGATTATTATCCCTTTTTCCACTTTCTAGCTACACACTCATCTCTTAAAAACATTAACCCTAAGCTTTTTTTTCTCAACCTTACCCATTCCATTAATTTTCCTTTTTCCATCCTCTTTTTCTTGCATTAATTCCCTTTTAGACAATTTATTGTACTAATTTAACTGGGTTGACCCTATATACTTTAGGGGTATTTTTCATTTTTGGGGTTTTTTAGCCTTTCAGCCAACCTAGCTCTGACCTAGTAAATTATCCCAAAAAAAATATAGGGTCAACTGGGTCGACCCTATATAACAAATGTTTCTAAGAATATTTAGGGAAAGATATTCCTATATATACAATTTCAATTCCAACCATTTATAATAATATAAATGAAGAAGAATAAGTGTGAACAAACATCTACTTATTGACCATTCTAATTCAAGAATAAAGCTTATAATTCCATACTTTCTTTGGAGATACTAATCTTATATTATGGATAAGTATTTTGGATGAATAAATAGGTTTTTTATCCTATATATTATTTTTCTTTAGTATCCTTACATACCACAATAATCTATTTGAAGCACCTTGGTCAAGGGAGAGATTGAGGCTCGATAGGTTCAACTTCAAGGTAAATATTCCTAACTTTATTTATCCTTTGTAAGAGTAGATAAATAATGTAGTTATGTTTATTTATTCCATGTATTAGGGTTCCATATACATTTATGTGAGTATATTTATTCTATGCATGTTTATTTATTTTGTTTTATTTTTGACCCCTACTTTGTGTCACAAGCTTTGGCAAGCACTAGATTAGATTTACTTTCTTGTTTATTAGAATAGAGTGAAAATTAAACCTAAAACTCTTTTAGGGTTGTTACATGATTGTTTTGGACTGTAGGATTTGGAACCCTTCTTGGCATGGTGTATTATGAGAAGTGATCCCCTAATCAGGTCTAGCAGATCTCCATATTACATTCCATAAATAAGTGAGTATGGAGTCACACATGTGGGAGTGCAATGATTGGTACGGTATGCCCAGATGGAATGGAATATTTTAAGGTGCCAATCATGGCTAGCATCATTGAAAATATTTTTAAGTATATTGACAATGGATTTTTTAGATACTTTTGCCTCAACATTACCTTGTGGGTAATATATTATGGATAAATGTTATTTGATCTTATATTTGACACATAGTGATTGGACATATTTGTTCTTGAATTTTACTCCTTTATCAAATATAATGTTGGAAGAGCTATCATACTAACAAATGAGATAGTTAAAGATGAATCTGGAAATTATTTTCTAGTCATGTAAGTGAGGGGTATAAATTCAACCCACTTAGTGAAATATTATGTGGTGGTTAGGTGTAGTCATATAAAATGTCAAAATTGGTATCTTGAGTGTGGCTTGTGACACCCAACCCATATATCCATCTTTCATGTTATCATGACCAAACTAGACACCTTTTTGCTTATTCCCAGTCATCCTAAGCTTTCTAAATGGTCATTCCACCTTTTGACTCATGACCAATAGATCCCTATAAAACTACATTCAATGTTGATTTAGAATGAGGTTGGAAAATATTACAAATCAAGCATGAATACAAGCAAAACCACTAAAAAACATTTCCCTATTCTCTACATACAACCATCCTATATAGTTACAAGCATATCCAAATCCTCAAACCAATCCCTAGCCACCTCAAGCACACCTAGTTTAGCATTTTTTCATCTACATTATACTATTGCACAAAGCACATTAAGTGGGAGAAATACATATGGATTGATCCCTCTACAAATTATTGGTATGTAGGAAATATACCTATATAAAGGGTGTCGATACATGTTTAGTGAATCTTACATACATTACCCCCCCTTCTTTCTCAAATTTTATCAAAGCACAATGAATTATAGGGTTTTAATATTAAATAATCTCTATAAGGAGTTTCATAGACTTTTAATAGTTTATATTTCATAGGTAGGATCACATAGGGACAGTGAATAAAACCCAAAAAACATAGGTATCTATGAGTAGTTTGGACAATAGTGGAAGAAGAGGAAAATAACATTAGACCCTAGGGTGTCCTATTTTAGCACACATGTGCTTTCATAAAACAAAATCCAAAACCTGATTTGTGACACTATCCTATTCCTACACAACCAATATCAGACCCTACAATAGTCATTTCAATTTATTTTAAACTAAGTCTTATTTTCTTGATATTTATTGTTATTTATAAAAAGGTTAAAAATATAAATAAATTATAAAAATTAGTGGTTGAATTATTATAATATTATTTACTAATTTACTATTCTAGACCTTTAACTAAATTAGGAATAAGACTCCGATATTCTCAAAATAATTAAATCATTAGGATATGTTTATGGATATCGAATGAGGTGGGGTTTATCTTCCAAATGAGATTGAGACCCCATGTAGAAAATGGCCATGGTGTCAACATTGGTTTCAAAGACTTGGTTGGGGCATGAATTAAATTAGCATGACATTGACATTTATCACATATTTTGACATATACAACTACATTTGCATCCATCATTGGCCAATAGTACCTAGTATGCAAGAGATTTTTGGATAGGACTACCCCACTAGTATGGGATTCATATAACCTTTCATGAACTTCTCATAACACTAGTATAAATTATTCTAAAGCCAAATAATGAAGCATAGTTACATCAAAACTATGATGATATAGGGTTGGTCTAAGTAAGGTATAACATTGGCCATTATGGATCAATGATTTAGATTTTTTAAAAGGTATATTTGGTGGTAAAACATGGTTGTGTAAAAAGGCATATAGGTCTAAATACTGAGTAGAGCTAGGACCAACAATATCACAAATCATTGTGATGGTTGATGGTTCATGAGATGGTGATAAAAAAATTTAATAAGAAATTGGTATTCCTTTATCATATATGTATGTCAAATAAAATATCCAATTGTATCCATAGCATCTAATATTCTATTACTATCCCTTAGTAAATGTTCAAATTGGATGTCAATAATCTGCTACGTAAGAGTGTTGACCATGACCTTGTAGGGTAATAGCTTGCCATATTTGGTTTAAAAATGGTCGGTAACTTGATTGATGATTAACTAAGAATCACCATAAACCTTTAGATGATGTATATTCCATTGTACTACTTATCAAATCCTTATAATGATTGATTCATATTCAGCCATGTTATTCCTAAAAAGAAAGTTGATTCTAAATGATTTAAGGATTAGATCCCCATCTGGAGTTATAAACAAAAGACCTACCCCTAATCCATGTGTTGTAAATGAACCATCAAAATATAGCTTCTAGTGATACTCCTTAAGAGGTGTTTCAATGATGGTCATGATGGATTCATTGGGAAATTAGAATTTTAGTGGCTCTATATTTTACAAGGGGTACTTCAACAAGTTAATCTATAATAACTTATCCTTTGATGTATTTTTGGTTGAAATATTCTATCTCAAACTCCTTGAGAAGCATGATCCATTTGTCCATGTGGCCTTATAAATTTATTTTAGATAGTACATACTTGAGCAGATATAATTTTGAAATGACCATGGTCTTATTGTTAGACATGTAATGTCATAGTTTTTGAGATGTGAAGACCATAGATAAACATGAATTTTCAATGGGTGTATAATTATGCTCATACATGACTAGTGTACAAATTAGATAGTACAAAACATGCTCTTTTCCATTATCATTATGTTGAGATAGAAGTGACCCTAGGGATTTGTTTGTCATTGATAAGTATAGAAGTAATGTTTTCCCTAGCATAAGAGGAAATAAAACTAGTGGATTTGCTAGATAGTCCTTTAGCTATTAAAAATATTTTTTACAATCATTACCTAAAAAAATATTACACCCTTATTTATTAGATGTGTGAATGGGTGACTTTTTTTATTCAATTGAGATATGAAGCATTTAATAACCTATATCTTACCCTATAAACTATGGAGTTACTTTAAATTGGTTAGTGGTGGCATTTCTATTATGGATCTTACATTATTTGGGTTGAACTCAATGCCCTTGTGAGACATATTAAAGCTAAGTAATTTGCTTGAAGTAACTTCAAAAACACATTTCTTAGGGTTGATCCTACCTTTGTATTCATGTAGTCACTTAAATATCCTCCTCAGTGTTGTTAGATGATCGGCCTTGGTCTTTAATTTGCCTAATATGTCAATGACATAATCTTCAACAATGTCATACACCATATCATGAAATATGATGATCATGTATTTTTGATAGGTGGTACCTACATTCTTAAGACCAAATGGCATAACTTGATAATAGAATGTTCCCCATAGAGTGGTGAATGCTATTTTATGTTAGTCTTCTAGTGCAATTTAGATCTAATTATAACCTAAAAATCCATCCATCAGTAAAATCATCTCGTAACCCACTATGGATATGACTATAATGTCAATGTTTGATAGAGGAAATTCATCCTTATGGAAAGCTTTGTTAATTCCCCTAAAATTAGCATAAATTCTAATTCTTTATGGCTTTTTATTGATGGGAAAAACATTGGAAATCTATTCAAAATAGTCAATTAGCCTAATACATCTCACTTAAAAGATAATTTTAACTCTTTATTTACTAATAAAATAATGTGAATATTCATCTTGTGCAACTTTTATTTCACTAGTTTGGCATCAAGATGTACCACAAGGTGGTGAACTACCAAGGTAGGGTCTAAACTAGGCATGTCATAATAGGCCTAGGCAAAGATATCAAAAAATTACCTCAATAGTGTTTTAATGACTTTATGATCCTCCTCAATAAGGGATGCACTAATTTTAATCCATTTTGGTTCATTTAGAGTCTTGATGTTTACTTCTAAATTATCCTCCACTAGAAGGGTTGAACCATCTTTGAGAATAGTGGGCAAAGATTTGAACTATTTTACAATGTCAAAGTCTTCTATTAGGACTAGTTCCTCAAGTTATCCTAGACATGATGAATCATAATCACCCAATGGGATGGATGTCCATGTAATAAATATGGTTGGAAACTTTTGAATGATGTGATTAAAATCTTATTATTCTTCAAGACTAAACTTGGACCCATAGGAAAGTTCATCATTATTGGTGTCCTAGAGGATTTGATCAAAATATTATTCTTATTCAATACTAAACATGGACCTATAGACAAGCTCATCATTGGTGATCTCCTAGTCTATATTTTAAAAAATTTAAACACCCCTATCTAATGGTGTCTAAATCAATTTTTCACAACTATACTTGCCTTTATCTTAACTTTTCCTTGGTCTAAAATAACCTTGAATAGGTTTTCAGTTGAAGACCTCAATGTTTTATTTATTTGTTTTTGGATATGGGTATTCACCTGCTTTCCAAAATAAGCTTCAAGATCTAACTTTATTGAGAACCCTTTTTTGTGGTCTCCCAATGAAACATTTCCTCTAAGGCCTAAAAAATTATAGAAAGCCTCGTTATTTTTAAACTCATCAATTGACATGTTAGATTCTTGTTAGTCCTAGTCTATTAGTTAAGGATAATATAATAGAAGTGGATTATAATGAATGAATATTTGAAGGGTACAAATGTTGTTATTAATAAACAAATTAGTATTGGTTAGGTCATTGAATGGGCTATAATCAGACTCTACTTCACTATCAAAATCATTGTCACTAGTCATTAACAATGGAACTTGAATAAGATACGTGGGGTCACCCCCAGGTGTTTTAAATCCAATTCCATAGGTTCCTTTATACCTAGTCATATAAATTGGCTCAAGTGTTCCCTATTGACTTGGCTCAAGGCCTCCTCATTCATATTCTTATTTCTCCATGATCTGATTATGAATTGGGTATTTGTAATTTTTGTAATAATTAACCAATTTCTCATTATATAACCATGATTCATCTCCTTTGAGAGGGTATTATTCTTGCCTAGAGGTTGGTATGAAAGTGAAAGGTGCTAGATTATGTATTTAACCTTTGCCCTTTATTTTTTATTGCATGAGTGGTTTATCTTTTGGTCTTCCAAATGACTTGTGGTTTTATGGAAGCTTTGTAATGTGAAATGTGTCATAGGTCAAGTATTCTCCTAGGCCATTATCTAAGATGGTATAATGATTTGACATTTTAGAAAGCAACATGTGGGAAAGTGAATCAAAGGTATTAGGGTCAATTTAGTTAGACTCTAGTGAATCAATAAGTATTATTTTCCCCTTGTCCTTCTTGGTAATTAGATTTGTTTTGAAGTGATAGTTATATCTCTTGAACTTGGCCTCTAAATTCTTACAATGCTCATATGTATGTAAGTATCCTAGAATATTAACCTCCATTCCTGAATGGGAGAACTTAATACACAAGTTTAATGTCAAAGATATTGCATGAATCTCATGTATTCAAGGTCTACCCAAAAGTAAATTATATGATAAATCAAGATTTAACACATGGAAAAGTGTATAATGGGTCAAGGACTTAATGATAATTGGTAAGTTTATGGTTCCTTATGATTCCCATTATTTAATGTCATAAGCTTTGATGGTGATTATTTATACTTGGAGATCTATTATTATGTACTTGAGAAGCTTGATGAGATTTAAATACATGATATTCAAACCTGATCCATTGTCTATGAGGAGACATTTCACTTTAGATCATGTTATGTAAACTTTGATATATAATGGATTATTATATATTGGTCCAAGGGATGACATATCACTTTGGTTGAAGGTTAATTTTTGGTCTAGATTTAGGTGTCCAACCAAAGCTTGAAATTTTTTAGGGGATATGTCATTTGTAACTTTGGATTGGTCAATAAATTTTATCAAGATATTTTTTGGATAGTGGATGTATGCAAAAAATCTAAAATGGAGATTTGTGTAGGCATATTTTATAATTGTTCCATAATGTCAAACGTCTTATCTTGGATACCAAGAAATGGCTTATTTTAAGATAGAATGGTTGGTCAGATGATGGGTGAAGTGGTAGATGGTTTTGGGACTGGTATGGTAATCCTTGGTCATCGAGTTGTGATTGCATAATCAGGATTAGGTATAAGACCATTATTGCTATCAAGTGATGGTGGAGGGAGGTATAATAAGATAAGTGTTGGTTTTTAATTCACTTGTGTGTGGTCATAGGATAATGATAAGTTATTAGTATAAGGTCCAAACATGGGAATCCATACTTATTAGTTCACCTATATGTAGCTCTAAGTCAAGGAAGGATTACTGACATAGGCTGGTTGAGTGGGTGTTATTAGTAATAATATTATATGATTGGTACTTGGTTTTGGATTAATTAAAATGGTGTTAACACAACCTCCTACAACATGTCCTACAATTGTGTTGTAGTCATGTGAAATTGCATGATAGGTCTATTAGTTCTTTTCCTCATTCTAGCCTTGGTTCTATCCATTATTTTGATGTTGATGATTCTACTACTAGTTTTATTTATTCTACTAGTTTTATTGGTTTAACCTCAATTGTTGATACTATTGATGATGTTGTACTAGCCATTGTTACTACTATTTTTGGTTATTATGTTAAGGAAAAGGATTTTGATAGATTCCTAAGTTTTGATTAGAGGTGAAAGCTCCATGATCCAATGTGATATTTCTATTTTCAAACACATTTTCAATGACATGTTTTATTTACACATAACACTAAAAATTATGGCCACTAACCTAATGATATTCAAATAATTCATTTGGCTTATACCAGTCTAGACAGTCAACACCCTTAGTAATTTACCCTTTAAAAATAGGCCATTTAATCAAATTAGATATATACAGTTTATGAAACACCAATTGTATGGGTTATCCAAGGTTACTAAAGACATGATGAGTAGGTATATTTATCTTTATAGGAGGGTTTTACAAAGGCATATGAATTTGTTGTGCTAGTCTAGGTTGTTACACTTATTGAACTTACTACATTTGTTGAAAAGGTTGTTGATTAGGATTTATGTTAATATGATGTGTAAGTTGTAAAAATGGTCTTTTCACCATTTTAACATGTATAGACTCAGTTAATCCATTCCTTATGATATTCTTGTTGTGATTTAAGTACTTGGGTTTGTCATAGCTATTGGTCTAAGTTTATTCCAGTGCTTGTGCTTGGATTGGATTTTGATTCTAGTCATTGTTCTAGTTTTTATTTGATGAGGTGAGTTTAAGGGTCCATTTGTTAATGAGGGATCTTTCAATCAATAAACCTTTGTCAATTATCTTTTTGAAAGTATGTGCACATTAAAAATCTAAATTGTAAGATATCTCATTGTATATATTTTTGGAAAACATAATGGCTAGTTGATTATCTAGTAGATTGGGGGTAAATCAGCTTACAAGGGCTCTACATTACTATATATAACTTATGAATATTTCACCAACTTTCTATTTTACATGTGTTAAGTATACTAATGAAATATCATTTTTGAGATTGTAAGAGAAGTGTTACATGAACTTGTTTGAAAGATCATCAAAATTAGATACAAAATTCTTGTGAAAATTCAAGAACCATTCCAATGATTTCCCTTATAGGCTTCATGGAAACAAAAAAAATAGGTATATGTCACTATAGGACACTAGTTATCATGCGACAAAGAATTTTGTCAAATGGGCCTTGGGGTCACCTTTCCCCTTGTATTTTTCAAACTATGGTGGCTCATACCTTAGATAAAATGGTATTTGTAAGTACTCCATGTTATAAGGGTTAGAACACATTTCATCCAACTTAACATTTTTGGTCAATTTCACTGATTGAATGAGGGTGATTAAATCATTCATTTGTTGTATATCTTGTATGAGGAAACTAGTGGGATCATTGTCCTATTGAGGTGAAGGTTGGGTACTCAAAATTGGATTACTTTGACTTAGGTATGATGGAGTAATTTTTGGGGAAATGTTGGATTGTCTAGGGAATGGATAGGAATATGCATGCACATATTAGGGTATGATTTTTAAAATTACATGTAATATAGTGTGATATTCTAGTTGGGATTGGGTATGTAAGCCTAATGTTAGGAATGATATGATTGGGATGGAGGTATATAGCCTTATTTTTCCTATTGAGGTTGAATAGGGACATGTTGTCAGTTAGTCATACCTTGATGATTGAGGGGAACTTGTGAAACAAGACCCTATCTTTGAACTTGTGGCACATTTTACATGAAAGGAAATTGTTGCCTAATAGGTATTTGAGTAAAATTATAACCTCTTAGTTACATGTATCCCTATTAGGAAGTGGATTCATGTTAGAGATTCAACATTTGTCACTGACCAATATTTGTATGATGTTGGTTAGAAATCATTTAGTTTTGGATAGACATGTTAGTCTATGATTGAAGATGTATGTTTGTTACTAACTAGCAAGGTGGAAAATTGGTTTCCCCATATTGAGGTGGTAATATATGGTACATACTAATGTGTAAAATTACTCATCACTTGTTGGGGTAGAGTAAGATTCATCACATTTTATTGTGGCATGGCACTGTTCATAAATTGACTACTTAATCCTTATTTTTGGGTGTTAAAAAAAAGCAATAGGTTTAGGATTATAGGTAGGTGGTTGAGTTTGGTAAGTTAAAACTCCTACCCCCTAATTTTGAGAACCACTCATGGTTTTAGCTAATGAAACATTTTTTTATTGCCTATATTTTTGTGCACTAACACCAATTTAGTTTAAATTAGATGTTACTTGCATATTATCTACTATGTTTAGCTCACTATTTTACATAGAAGTAGAAGACACTTCCTTGATGTTTGGGGAATATAACATGTTTACCCCTAAATTTCTCTACACAACTAGGTCAAATCCCTAATTTTCTTGATCTATCAACTCAAGTAAGACTCCTATTGAAGGGAGTGACTCAATGAGAGGTGAATTTGACATGGTCATATTATTAAAGTTACATGTTAGGTTTTCATATGTTTGGTATACTATCTATATTTGAATGAAGTGGTCATTCATGAGGCCCTTTTATATGACAATCATATGCAAATCTTGATATAGCATTAGTACAATAGCATCAGGGTTTCTAGAAGAGGCCTATTCATTATAATATATATTAGAAATCCATCTTACTAGATTTTTCAATTTATCATGCCCTACTTATACAACTCTATTAATATCATAAGTTGATAATATTGTATCATAATAAGGCTATTTTTAGATATTCTCCTCAATCAAAGGTATGCTAGCCAAATATTGGGTCATCTATTCTTGGTATCACTTCATGTATGGAGGAGTCTTAACCAAATAATTGGCCAAAGGAACTTGAATTTCTTCCCCTATTTGAGTGTTGTATGGTGGATAAGAATCCATTTCCCAAACAACATCAACTCCATAAGGGTATTGAAATAAGTCCCCTTGTGTGAAAACATTTTCATATCTTAGATTATACATGACTCCACTACATGTATAGTGAGACATGTTCAAATCAATGGAAAATATTTCACAACAAGAGTGGTTTAGAGTTCTATAAACTCTAAAAATCTATGTCTAAAAAGATAAAAGGTTCAAACTGGGTCTAACTTGGTTGAGGGTGGAGTTGTATGTCCAAAAAGTCTATGCAAATATTTGGTAAAAAAATATAATGTCAAATTTCTAACATTAAATGCTTCACATAAAAAAGGTCAAGTAAAATGAACTAAAAACTAGATGACAATTCTAGGTCCAAAGATGTTCCAAATAGGTCTAAACTAGGAAAGGTAAAAGTTTCTAGGTTTTTTGGTAAAATTCAGCATCAAATGCTAGGCTTCAAACAAGGCATATGCTAAGAATTTTGGCCAAACCCAGTGTCAAAATATAGACTTCAAACAAATGGATGATTTATAATCTAACAAACTTGGAACACTTTTGCATAAACAAGGCACTTGATTCTAGACATAAACGTGATCAAATTGGTATAGAACACAAAACAAAAGGTAATTGAAGATAGACTGATTGTATCAAATAAAGGCATAAAAAATATAATTTCTAAATTTGAAAAATGGATTAACCTAAGTTATGGAACCCAAAAGAGAAAGATCTATGTATCATCCCCTATAAAATGAGGCCTAAAATAGAAATCAATCAATGTTTGGATCCAAACATGTAAAAGTTAATCAAAAAATAAACTTAGGTAAATTAGGGTTTTAATGAGAAAAGAACTAGGAAAATTTGAACATGGTTGTGATTAAATAAATATCCCACAAGACACATGATTTGGTCCAAACAATGATAACTTAGACACAAGACAAGATAATTCTGTGAAATAATTTAGGTAGCGTAACAGTGTTAACACTCCCAAAAGATGTAATGATGGTTTGTTTTAAAGACTCAAAAGGCACAAAATATTGAAAATGATTTGGGTAACATAATTTTGACCATTTAAATCAAGTGCCACACTCTACATTTTTGACATAAAGAGTCTTCTAAGTTAAAGCAAGGTGTCAAATGGATGGCATAATGCCTCCTCAAATAATGGATTAGTGTAGATAAAAAAATTCATTCATGATGTGGTATAAAAAAAATTTAGACAAAAAACACGAAGAAATAAAAGAATAAATGACCAAAATACAACTCAGTATAATCATCCTAAATCCTGTCAAGGTGTGGCAAAATGGGATTGACTAGAACTTACAAGTTATGACTGTCTAGATTGATCCCAAGTGTGTTTAACACAAGAGAAGCATCATTCAAATTGAGTTCATACCAATCAAATTATCATGCAAGGGTATATTCCTTTACATTATGATTCCATCCATAGATTTCTTAGTGGAATCCCCTGGTTGACTAAAGCTAACTTAGACCTTCATTATTAAATGAGAGGTTAGTTTCACAACCCTCTAGTTCTATAAGTATGCATACCCTAATTTTTATACCACACCATGGAGTAGGTTTGAAACACTATCGAGAGATGAAGTTATGGGTCAATGCTTCCCTAGATAACTTATGAGAGGTAATAATATCCCCTTCACAAGAAAAATTTCATGAAAATAAAATATTAGTAAAAAGACTTTAGGGTTGCTTTTAGATCACCAAATACCTTACGGGTTTTGGGGAGATCCTAGAAAACTTTCTTTTTATGCCTTTGACTAGGTAAAAATGTATGAAAAGGCACTTTTGATCACCCAAGTTCCCTATAGGGTATGGGGAGAGAGAATACATGCACTATTATTATTATAAAAATAAACAATCAACAAGTAATTTGAAAGTAATTGCAATTGAAGTTTGATTTTAAGAACCAAATTGAAATGTGACTATGTTCTTTACTTGACCCCTTGGCTTAAGTGTGAAATTTTGAAATAATTATATAACACAATTTAATCAAAAACCTCTAGTTCATTTTAATCCCAAAACCCAAATGTTTAAGATTTATCCTAGGTTCATTTTCAAAACACCTAAATATAAGTGTTTAAGACCTTAAGCATTCATTTTAAGCACCAACAATGAAGTGTTTGAAAAAATTAACAATCCTAACTCCTTTTAAGCACCAAAGGACAAATGTGAAAGATTTAAAATGTTCATTTTAGTACCCAAAATGAGGTTTGAATGAATTATCTAGATTCCTTTTAAAATCCCAAAACAAAATGTTATTTAACCAATATTTGCAAATTTGTGTTCAAATCATGTCTTGGACCTGCAATTGTTATATAGCTTCCTTATACTTAGCAGCACTTTTGATGTTGAGCAAATGAACTTTGAAAAATTAGCTCTCAGGATTTTGTTTTTGAAAACATAGTGACTATGATTGGTCATAATTGATTGATGCCAGTTCAAGGAAACTGATGTCAATTAGTCTTAAAGAGAAATGATAATGGTAGTAAATGACCTATACCAGTGAAATAGGATTGATGCCAGTCACCTGTGAACCCTAAGGCAAAACCACAAAATATGAAAAACATTACATTAGTCCAAAAGATGATAAAAAAGCCTTTTTGAACCCTACAATGCAATGATTAGGCAAAGAATATAAAAGATAATGAAACTAGGAAATCATGAAAAGGAATGCTAGAAAGATTCAAAATGAAAGCTTTATGAACTGTGTTTTGACCTATATACCAACTGAGATCAGTTACATAGAATTAAGCTCAGTTGGGTTGAACTAATAATGGTCATGCAGAACTAATGCTGGTTGAGCCTAATGAATGTTGATCTTTATGTAGATCTAACTTAAATCAAGAATTAAAAATATAGTAAAATCTAAGGTAAAAATACAAATTTAAAGGAATTCAAGCATTCTTTTATCATTTTTTATGTTGCATCTTCATTTCCTTGCTATGTGGGATGTTTATTATCCCATAAGGCATGCCATTTATGATAAAGGAATCCAAAAAGGCTAGTTAGATCATATTTTAATTTTCACAATGGAAATCTAAATGAAAATAAACACACTAACATGCATAACACTGTCTTTCCTAAATCAAGGGGTAAAGTTTAGTGAAGAAAAAAATTGACAAAGCATAATTAAAATGGAAGAAAATAAGCTTTCTTACCTTCTTTGATTTCTCTAAGAGATTTATTTTTTGGTTTTCTTGGCTTATGCTTAAGAGGTCTTTAGAAAATGGAGTTATGTGTCTCTTTCTACCCTTGGCACCATTATTTGGCTCATTATTGCTTAATGTATATTGATGGCTTGATGTCTTGGCTTATAATTCATAATTTTGGCATTATAAATCTATTGTTTCCAATCTTGTCATAAAACCAACATTATAACATTACTATGTCCAAGCTCTCATAAATGAGAGGAAAATGCTTGTATTTATAGGTTTAGCAACTAACCCCAACCCATGGTGAGTTTAGGTGTAGTTAGATCTTGGAATGGGTTAAAACCTTACCTTTGTGAGTTAATTAACCCCTGTAGAGTTAAAATTTGTCAAATGGTCATGATTAACAATGAATAGGAATAGGTATGGTATTTTATGATTTTTCACACAACTCACAAAAGTTAATTATGAATTCTTAGGATATTCTTTGATTTTTTAATTTCCTTTTTGATAATTCATTTAATTTCTCATGGATAATTCAATTAGGAATGTGATTTGATTTTGCATGTCAATTACTCTTTTTTAGGATTTTGAACATTTTGAAAGATTTAAATTAATTGTATGTGTGCATTTTCCCCATATAATTAGTTTATAGGATAAATAGATTTTTATGAAGAGAAATTTGATACGTTTAGTGATTCTTAGCATTGATTTGTAAAAGGTTGGTAAGAATATATCTAAAGTCTATTATGAATCCATTAGTGGCCAATTTTAGATGTCTATAGTTTGCCTCTATTTGGGAAGGCATTACAAGTTATAATCATAGTAACATCTTCTCAAAGAATAAAAAGTTTATGTTGCTTATGACTTCAATGGTAATGGATGAACTGTAGGGCACCTCTTCGAGTGAGTAGTTATAAAAGGAGTTAACAAACAATCCCTCAAAAAAAGGAAACAAGTGGACCAAATAGAGGAAAATGATTAGGTGGAATGAACTAATTTTCCCAAAGTTAGTTATAATCATTAGTATATGGAGTTACCTCAGTTAGGATTAAAAACAAAATGGTTTTCCTATAGGTAGTTATAATCATCAGTATGGTAGGATAAAAACATGCCCCAATTAGGTAAAAGAAAGTGAATGATTTACCCAAAGGTAGTTATAATCATTAACATTTGAATAGATGGAAATATAATAATTAGACCAAAGATGGATATAATCACTATAAATAAAAGTGGGATGGTGTAAAATGGTTTTCCCAAAGGTAGTTTTAAGCATTGTACCCTAATAGTGGAAAATATGATATGAAAGATGCAAGTGGGACAATATACAATGATTTGACCAGAGGTGGCTATAATAATTATTCTTGATAATGGAAAATATGATGATGGAATGATGATTTAAAACATGATACACAAGCTAAAAATGAATTAGGCAACCTTCTAGTAGGGAGATGCTCATCTGAACTAACAAGGAAGAAAATTATTTCATTATCTAATTACTCTATTTGGGATATGGTTTGGATTAGATTAGGAATGTTGCTAGTGTTAGTGCTTATGCTAATCAGATATCATTTCTAAATTTGTTATGTAGAATTTTTAAAACTAGTTTTTGATGTATCACATGATGGTAGGCACCATGATAGAACACCATGATAACTTGGATAAAATATGCATAAGGACTAATTCTTGATCCAATACTCACTATGAAATAATGCACCAATGACAAAAACCATTATGATAATATTTATTTATGAATATGGATTAATTCAACAATAATGCATAAAGAATCACCTAATGAACACATGTAGACTAAATCAAGGCAACAATACTTAAAGAAAATAAACAAGCACACAAATAAACAAAATAAAGAGAAAAAAATAAACAAAATTGTTAAGCATAATGTTAGTAAAAATAATTCAACACAAACAAGACAACTAACATTTCCCTTAAAAAATAGGAAACTACTTAATAAACAAAAAAAATGGGGGAATAAAAGAAAAGGAAGGGTGTGGTCGAGCTATCTTCATATGCACTAGGCAAGTGGATGATACCTACATAATTCCATGGACAAGATATGATACTAACCTAAAACTAAAAATTGGAAGTAATTCAAGCTTTCTTTTGTCAATTTTTGTGTTGCATCTTCATCTCCTTACTATGTGGGATACTTCTTGTCCCACTGGGCATGCCATTTTTGATCAAGGAATCCAAGAAGGGTGGTTAGATCATATATTAGTTTTCATAATAGAAATCAAAATGAAAAGAAACATACTAACATGAATATCACTATATTTGATCAAAGGGAGGGATCTTAGTGAAGAAAAACAATTGACAAAGCACAACTAAAATGCAAGAAAAACAACCTTTCTTACCTTAGTTGAATGCTCCAAGAGATTTCTTCATTGGCTTGTTTGAATTATGCTCAAGAGGTATTTATAAAATAGAGTTATGTGGCTCCTTCTCCCCTTGGCACCATTGTTTGTCTCATGCTTGCTTGATGTAGCTTGATGGATTCATGGCTTGGCTTGTGATTCACAATTTTGACATTGTAACTCTATTGTTTCTAATCTTTTCAAAAAACCAACATTGTAACATTAATATGTCCAAGATCTCATAAATGAGAGTTAAATTCTTGTATTTATAGATTTAGCAACTAACCCCAACCCATGATGAGTTTAGGTGTATTTAGATCTTGGAGTGGGTTCAAACCTTACCTTTGTGAGTTAATTAGCCCCATTAGTGTTAAAAGGTGTAAAATGGTCATGATTAGCAATGAATAGGCATGGGTGTGATATTTTAGGATTTTTGACAACTCATAAAAGTAAATTATGAATCCTAGGATATTATTTGATTTTTCAATTTCTTTTTTGATAATTTATTTAATTTCTCATGGATAATTCAATTATGAATGTGATTTGATTTTGCATGTTAATTAATATTGTTTAGGATTTTGAACATTTTTCAAGATTTGAATTAATTATATGTGTGAATTTTCCCCATTTAATTGTTTTATAGGCCAATTAGCATTTTATGAAGCCAAATTTGATAATTTTAGTGATTCTTTGGCTTGATTTGTAAAAGGTTGGTAATAATCGGTCTAAAGTATGATAAGAAGCCATTGGTGGCCAATTTTAGATGTTTACATTTTTAATATATAATCCTCTTACCATATCCTTAATGAATGAGTATAAAATGTGTTTATATAGTAATTATTTTGTAATTTCCTTGAATGGTACTTATGATACGTATGGGTTAACCCATTAGATTATTTTTAATTTCAAAAATTAGTTGTTGTTTGTAAGGATAAAATCGATAGCTCCAGACGCTATTAATGAGTGATTTTATCTTGAAGGAGTGGCCTAATTTTAAGAGAAAAGAAAACTAAACTAAGAATATGAATATGAATCATTATAATAGTGATTATATGATTATTGGAATGAGTAATAGGAATATTTAGTATTATAATTACTTAACATTAGATGGTCATTCACATATAAGTAGAGGAATAGCTATTTATAACTATGGAGTTGAGCATAGGTTAAGTGTGCATAGATGATGGTCATAAGTGAATTTATTTATAATTAAATTTTAACTTTAGTAACTAAACTTTCCCCACTTTAATTATAGTAATGCAACAAAGTGAAATTAGTAGAGTAAAAGAAAGAGAATTATACCTGAGCTTACCTATGTTGAGTAGGTTTGGATGTAGATCAGACATTAAACAATTCTCATACATGACTCCAATGGAACATGTATAAATTAGTCCTTACTTGGGATGAAATTATAAAATTAAATACAATAAAATTTTAGATAAAATGAAAATGAAATAATACACATTTTCATGTACACAAATCCTTGTGTTTTCTAGTGAAAAAAAACTAGTTACTGGAGAGAGTAGAACCCTTAGAGTTTATTTTTCACTTGAAACACTTGGATTGAATTTTGCATGAAAAAATAATAATTTTTAGGATAGTTTTATTAATTAATAAATATTAATTTTACTCCATCATCACATAGCTCAAGGTAGTGAGTAGCTTGGAATCACTATATGAATTCAAATAGATAATTCTAGTGCAAAACTAGTGAAAAAATATTGAATCAACCATTACATATGGAATAATATTCATTTATGGTGTAAAAATAGTGAATAAATAGTATGATCTAATTTTGGTGTATAAAACATATAGAATAATGTGAATTATCATTCCTTATGTGAAAAATTGTGCAAACAAATTTGTAAAAAAGTAGTCATGTGTTATGCATATGCCCCCAATCTAAAATCTCAATATATTTGATTATGATAAGTGATTAAAAAAATTACAATATTATATAACATATGTCATTCATTATGTGTTGAATTTGAGAAAACATTATGATAAGATCATGTTCATAAATTTGTGAACTTTTTCTAATTACCTACTTAAAATTATTCTTTAGATTGAATAGAATTCTAATAAACCTATAAAATGATGTTTTTGACTTTTATGATAGAAGTTAAATATTATGGAAAATTATGGCCTATGTTTTCTCTAAATGGCACATTTCTATCTGAATATTTTTCTAGGAAAAATTGAGTATGCACTATGACCAACTGAGAAAGTATGATATTTTACTATTTATGTAGTGGAATATCTCAGCTTAGTATCTAATACAAGACAATTTTCATCCCCCTATTTTGAGGTGAATTTTTAATTTAACATAATAAATTAGATTAAAAATATTGGAGATCATGCCATCACATTGATAATCTAAGAAAAATAGTAGTTTATTATACATGTAAAATCAAGCATACATAATTTCATGTCTAGATATATGTTTAATAATTAGGCATGTAGTGAATAAATGATCATTAGCGAGTACTCGAAACTAATATAAAAATACTCATATAAGATGAATTATATTAATCATGGAATAAAAAACATAACAAATAATGATAAAAATAATCACAACCATGACACATACACAAAGAGTACACATTAAAACACACAAAATGTTGAAGAAGGCCATAGGGAAGCATACAAGGGACATGTTAAAATTTCAATCACACACATAAAAACACATAATAAGGATTAGAGACAAATAAAAATATGTTAAAATTTCCATAATCTATAGTAATGAAGACATACAAATCATGAAGCAAATAATAAAATACAATGAACATACATGAATGAGTGAAATTATCTACATAAGAAAATTTTAACATTAGTGTATTTAGGAACTTAGAAATATATTAAGATAGTAATTTGAAACTAAATGAGAAAATATATAAATATTCATACAATGAATTATATTGTATTTGAAATAAAAGAGATAGTCATAAAATGATAAAACCAAAGTAAAACATGCCCCTAGTGAAATTGTTATGATGCATAGAATCTATAGAGTGCATCTGAATATTTTGGATCTATGAAATTAGAGCCTATGTTCATTGTAAAATATATGATGGAATGGGACAAGAGTGTAGTGCATTACTATGTGGTTGAAATTAGGTTTTTCTATGTAAATTTTATGGGTCTGAGACACTATCACCACTTGAAATTGCATATGAAATTAACAACCTATAAGTTATACAACTCAAAAAAGTTAACTTGTGAAGAAAATTTGATACAAGATTAGATATAGAGAAATATTGCTTATATTTAACACACATCAACTGATGTAAATGAACTACACATATCATTCATGGGTCTTTATGTTGAGATTTTTTGAAATATTTTAATTATTTTTTTATTTTTAAATATTTAAAACATATTAAACATGTAACAATGCATTAAAAGTATGTGGATATTGAAACAATAGATATGGTGTAGGATTATTGACTTATGGATACTAATCTTGTTAAATTCCAATATATCATTTCCATTGTGACCATCATACCACTCATGCTTTATAACTTTAAATTTGCATTTTTCATTGTTTTCAATCTTATGCATTCATATAACATGTTTTTATATTGTGTAAGGAGATTTATATGATGTTTTAGGAAAAATAAAATTTGATATTTTCTTGTCATTTTTGAATATGTGATTATCATCAATACCATCATGAAAAATACAAACTGTAACATCCTAAAATTTGAATGCAATACAATGTTGTAACTTATCATCTATATCTTTCATTTCTTAAAACTATTATTCACCCAATGTATCACTTATATTATTTCATGTTTTTACAACAAAAAATAATTAATCCAAAACTTTGGGACCACATGAAACATGTATTGTAATATGTTCTATTGAAACTTGTCAACATATAGCTTTATACAATTCATCTTGATCATGACATGTTAGAGTAGGGTCTTTTTCCCCATATTTATTTATTATGGGATTTTTTCCTCACTTGGAGTTTTATTACATTAATGAATAAGCTTGCTTAGGTGTACATTGATGAGGCCAATATATTCCCATTAAATTTACAATAAATTACCTCATCTTACTCTCTCTTTCTATTAATTTTGACTACATTTTGTGACTTTTATTTGATCTGATGTGAGTTAGGATGTAATTGTCAATCTTTTGTTGATTGTGATTCTAACGTTTAAAATCTCTATAATTCTTAACAAAGTGTTTTGTAAAATTCAAGTTTTGTAATAAAATAGGTCATCATCAGGATAAAGAACAAATATGAAGTAGATTGCATGTTTTTGGAAGCATTGGAATCAATACAGCTTAGTTCCAGAACTCCACCATGCTATTACAAGTTATGTCACTTAGTTATAGAACTTTCAAACTTAGTTCTGGAAATTTTAGATTTAGTTATAAAATTTTCAAACTTAGTTCTATTACTTTTGGACTTAGTTCTAAAACTCTATATTTAGTTCTAAAATTATCAAAATTAGGTCCAGAACTCCTATAGATAAGCTTCAAAAATTTTACGATTAGACATGGAATGATTTCCTTTAGTTTTAAAACTCTGCTAAAGTTTCAGAATTGATAAAGATCTATTACAAATGGAAAGTGATCTATCAAATCAATAATATTATTAATTAGGAGTAGACTTCTAATTTCCATACTTACAAATCCATGACACTTATCACATAGTTGTACATCTAGCCATGTCTTAATTCAGCATCTATTTTGGGCATGATTCAGTTCCATCATATTCGTGAAATAGTTACGGCGATCAATGTACCACAAGAAGAATATATATATATATATATATATATATATATATACACCTAAAAAATATAGGAATAAGGGTAATAATTGAAGAATAGACTAATAAGGATAGATATAGATTGATCTATACAGATCTAGTATATTTTTGTAATGCAGAAAATTTTATCAATAAAATAGCCATTTCTATTTTGAGAGAGAATTAAGTTGTTCAATCATGTTTCTAGGCGGAGCAAGGGCCCACTCCTCCAAGAACCAGGATCTTCATTTTTTTGGTATTTATATTTTATTTTCAAAATCAAATAGGTAGATCTGTTAGTTTTATAAATGATTTCAATTCCTTAAGTTAAAATTTGTTATATATTTGTACCTGTAGGTGTTCTAGATTAAGTTCTCATTCCTTTGCAATCATTTTCCAAGCATTCTAAATTGTGTGTTTAATTCTATAAAGTTTGTTCATTTTTAGCAATCTATTTCATTCTACAAAAGTGTGTTTATTTCCAGCAAATTCATTTCTACAAAGTGTGTTTATTTCCAAAAAAATTATTTCTGCAAAGTGTGTTTATTTCTAGCAATTCATTTCAGTAATGTGTGTTTACTTCCAATAGATATTCATAGTTTCATTCCAATAAGGTTTTAACCAAGAAGTCCTTAAGACATTAAATAACCCCCAAAACAAAAAAAAATACAAATACCTACAATCAATTACTAAATTGCTAATATTCTTCTTATTGCATATAGCTTTAGACACACCCCTAGTTGAATATGGCATCAACGAAGAGTTGATTAAATGAAGGGAATAATGACATCCATCATTTTTGGTGATATTTATAGGGATCACTAGTTGGAATTTTCTAATTAGGTTTCAACAAGAGTAACAATCATACATTTAGTAATTGAAGAAATCTTCCCTAAGCTATCACAAAATTTATAAGTAGACCAAGAGACTCCAAGGATAGATTTATTCCAAAAATATTTGAACAAGAATTTCCATCATCCTCTAGTTTAAATAAGGAAGTTGACCAAGAATTGGTGGCACCATTATCTGCTATAAGACAAGAAGTAGAGTTGCCATCTTTGAAATTTTTGGATCAATCACCAGAAGCAAGTAGAAATTTATTGAGGAGGATTATTTCTCAAGATCCATTGAGTATTTAACCTCTTATTCCTAGCTTTTCACCATCCCCAAAGTAGATCACATACCACATTAACTGGGAGAAGGACTAGAAAATACTAGAGAGATGGCATGAGAAGCTGGAAGAGAACCTAAGAGAACCTTTACCTATCCCATTCAGTTGAAGGATGATGAAACCACTATGAAGAATATTTCACCTGCACACTTGCCCACATTTAGAGGAATGTCATCTAAGGATCCTGACCAATTTCTATTTGAGTTTAAAGTACTATGTCAAACTTATGATTACAAGTTAGATAATCAAAACTTCAAGTTGTTTCCATCTACCATGAAGGATGCAATAATGATGTGGTTTATGGGATTAGCATCTAATTATATTACCAATTGGAAACAAATGGAAACTGTCTTCCTACACAAATATCAATATTATTGTAGTGGAAGAAATCAAAAGGAAGAATTTTTCAAAATCAACTAGGAAGAGGATGAAAATATGGAAGATTATTTGGATAGATTCCTCTTTGTGAGTAAAAGATGTGGATTTGTACTTCAAGAAGAGTTAAGTAAAACCATCTTTCTCAAAGGTCTAGATGATGAATCTAGGGAAACCCTTGATTTAATTGGTGGTGGAAACATTGCTCAATTAAGAATGAATGAAATCATAGAAATTTGTAAAAGCTATTCAAGGACAAGGGGTGGACATAGAAAGGGAAAAATGGTTAAAATTTTAAATCCAAATATAAACAAACTAATGGATGAATTAGAAAACTTTAAAATAGACATATTAGTTTAATTAACCTCCACCATGGATGGATTGCAAGCTAAAGTAAATGCCAAAACTGAACCATTAGCTATGTATTATCCTAGATGTAGGAAGAAGCATGCAATAATGGAATTTACTTTGGATAAAATAGAAGTATGTCTTGTCTTTGAATCTAAAGAACATGATACTTATGCTTGTTCTCCTCTTCCACTCATAAAAAGTCAGCTCAAACAAACTAGTACATCATCCACCATAGAAGAATTGAATTTTGTTCAAAGACAACCCAGCCAAGGGATGTTTATGCCAAGAGTAGCTCCTAATCCTTGGATGATGCCATGGGTAGATCAAATAGTACCAAAAATTTGGGGACAACCACCTTGGGCCCCTCAACCAACATGGTATCCTCATGATTATGCAAGTCAATCTTTCTATACTTAGGGACATCAGCAACCTTGGGCTGGTCAAGGAAATCCTTATGCTTGGCCACAACCTAGATGGGGCCTTAGTAATTATGTACAAGGGAAAACATATCCAAATCAAAACCAAAAATCCATAATGGGATCTCTAGCTCAAAATCCATAGGCTGAAAATGTAGTCCAAACACAAATGCTAGCATAACTAGTAGCAAACCCAAGAAAAAAATAAATAAATCCTGTATACGAAACATAACCAAAAAAAATTAGTTGATCTAAATGCAATAGATTATAAATACATTCAAACTAGATCTATAAAAATAGTTAGTAGCCCACCTGTTATAATCACTGAGATGATAGAAGAAGCTGAAACCCCTAGTCTGATTACACTTAAGGAAGATGAAAAAGAAAAAGATAAGGAACCAGAAAGAAATTCTACTGAGATTCCATTTCTAGAAAGATTTAAAGAGGCCATAAAAATTAAGGAATCTAAATTGGTGTAGGAAATAAGAAGATTGAATATCAAAATATCATTACTACAGCAATCAAGGATATTCCAAAGTTAAACAAGTTCATCAAATTGTTATGTTTTAAAAAACCTAGAAGAAAGAAGCAATACCCCATGACTATTAAGGTAGATGGGAAACTTGATGATTTATTAGCAGGAAAACTCCTACTTCCCAAATATGAAGATCTGGGAAGCCCTGTTATTTCTATCTCTATAGGGAATAAAGATATGCATAACATTTTGATTGATTTGGGAGCAGCTATCAATGTAATGATAGGGGTCACTTTGAAAACATTACCATTAATAGGCATATAACATACTAACACCATATTACAAATGGTAGATTAGTCTATAACAAAACTAGGAGTTATTGAAGATGTGGCAGTAATGGTGGAGTCAAGGTAATACCAGTTGACTTCCTTATATTGTAGCCAAAAGGTAAAACACTTAGTTATCCAATTATTTTGGGTAGACCATGGTTAGCTATAGTTGCTACCTTAATTTATTGCAGGTCAAGTGATATGACTATTTCAAATGGTAAGAATTCTAAGTAAATTTAATTATATCCCTCTGCATGACCTTTTATTGATAACTAAGAGAAATTATGGGTTGATAATCCTAATATTAGTGAGCAAAATCTATCTTCTTTGGCTATGATAACATTATAAGATCATGTACATGAAATAGAAGATATGGTTAATCCTCCATTGAATGTACACCAATTATCATTGGAGCAGTTGGGATTAGTTCTAGAACCTACAAAATATGTTCTAGAAACATCACAGTTAGTTCTAGAACCATCATAGTTAGTTTCAAAACCACACCAATAACAATTCCCTACAAATGAAGATAATTTCACTCTAGAGGAATGAGATTTCTCTTGGGGAGAGGAAGGATCTAAAGCTTCATCTTTACAGATATCAAGGTATGATGAAGAATTTCTAGAAAATAATAGTAACTAGGACTTTGACCTACAACAAGATAAGTATCATAACTCTTCATGCTATCTTTTGTCCAACATTCTATCTCAAGGAACTTTTGGAGATGTTACTACATATCATATGTTGTTACCATATGCATCTCCACTAAACACCTTAATGGAATCCTTTCAACAAATCACTTCATCATATACTAGAACCAAACATGTTGAGATTCAACCAGGTAAAATTTTAAATATTAATAGTGGGTTAAATAATGATGAAGAATCCAAACTATTTTATGTTCTAAAGGATCATACTAAAGCTTTTTATTGGGACTATAGAGACATGAAGGGAATTCATCCAAGTATCTGCACCCATCACATTTATACTAAAAACATTAGACCAGTTAGGCAACCTCAGAGAAGGATTAATCTAGCCTTAAGGGATATAGTCAAACAATAAATTGAAAAACTATTACAAGTAGGTTTTATCTACCCTATCTCAGATAGCCCTTGGGTGTCTCCTCTTGTAATTGTCCCTAAAAAGAATGGAAAATGGAGAATTTGTGTTGACTATAGGGAACTGAACAAAGTGACCCTAAGAGATTATTTTCCTTTACCATTCATAGATCAAGTCTTAGACAACCTTTTAGGTAAATAGTACTTTTACTTCTTAGATGGCTTTAGTGGATACAATCAGATCAGAGTTGCTACTGAGGATCAGGATAAAACTATATTTACTTTTCCATGGGGTACCTTTGCTTACAGGGTATTTCCATTTGGACTATGTCATGCTCCAATAACCTTTCAAAGATTTGTATTATCAATTTTTGTAGACCTAAAAAATTACTATGTGGAGGTATACATAGATGACTTTACTATGCACGGAGATACATTTGATGATACCTTGAAAAATTTGGATAGAGTATTAACAAGATGTGAACAATATCACTTGTCTCTTAGTCATGAGAAATGTTTGATGATGGTTGATGAATGGATTGTATTAGGATACCATATTTCAAAAAGAGGAATTCAAGTTGAAACAAAACAAAATCAAGATTATTTCAGACTTGCCTATTCCTCAAACCCGCATAGATATCGAGTCATTTTTAGGGCATGTTGGATGCTATAGGTGCTTTATCAAGGATTTTAGTAAAATAGTTGCCCTCATATTTAAGTTTCCTACCAAGGACTAATAATTTATTTGGGATGAAAAGTGTCAACATAATTTTGAAGATATTAAAGAAAAATTAGTAATTTCCCCAATATTGAGTGGACCTAATTGGGAGAAACATTTTCACATCTAAACTAATGCCTCAAATAACTCAATTGGTGAAATTTTGGGACAAAAAGATGAAGAAGGAAAAATTTATGTTATTTACTATCTTAGTAAAAATCATACTCCCACTGAAAGAAATTACACTACCACTAAAAAATAATTTCTAGTTGTGATCTATGCAATTAATAAATTTAGACATTACATTACAGGGTATAAAATATTTGTACATATAGACCACTCAGTAATTAAATATTTAATGACCAAACTAGTGGTTGGAGGTAGAATAATTAGATGGTTATTACTTCTACAAGAATTTGATATCACCATTGTGAACAATCCATGTAAATCTAATGTGGTAGCTGATTTCTTATCAAGACTAACCACTACAAGGGAGCAGGATCCAGTCAAGGACAACTTTTGAGATGAACAATTGTTTGTTATTTTAGCTGATACACCATGGTTTGCTGACATGGCAAATTATCTTACAAGAGGGAAGTTTCCTCCTATCACTAAAAAACAAATAAATAAGTTAATCAAAACCAATGCATAGTTCAAATGGTTAAATGGAATTCTATTTAAATGTGGTCCTAATTTAGTTTTACACAGGTGTGTAGGAGAAGATGAAATCTTTACATCCTTTAAGCATGTCATGATGAATTAAGTGGAGGATACTATTAAGTGAAAATAACAACTCAAAAGATACTTGGCACTAGTTACTATTGGCCATCTCTATACAAAGATGTGAAGAGATATATCAGGCGGTGTGATCCTTGTCAAAGGATGGGATAGCCAACCTTTACCAATGAAATGCCTCTACAAACTCAAGTAGTGATTGAACCATTTGAGAGATGAGGATTGGATTTTGTTGGACCCTTTAATTCTCCTTCATAGGGAAAAGAGCACATTCTTGTGTGACTAATTATATGACAAAGTGGGTAGAAGTGTAAGATTTAACAAATGCCACTGAAGAAGCACTTGTTGATTTCCTTTGGCATAAAATTATGGTAAAGTTTGGAGCACCAAGAAGCTTAGTTTCAAACTAGGTACCATAATTTATGTCCAATATGATCCAAACTTTCATAATGTATTATCATATCAATCATTGGAAGTCATCTCCCTATCACCCACAAGAAAATGGACAAGTTGAAGTAACAAATAGAGAATTAGAAAACATCCTCACTAAAATAGTTAAAGTAAGAAGAAGAGATTGGGTAAAGAGATTACCTAAAGCTGTCTAGGCTTACAATACAACTTGGAAAACCAAAATAGGTTTTTCACCATATGAGTTAGTATATGGGAAAAAGCCCTTGTTGCCTATTGAGTTTGAACTACAGACATTGAAGACAATATCTGAGGTCGAAATTGAATTGGATGTAGCTCAAAAGGAGAGAATCCTTCAACTCAATGAGTTGGATGAATTGAGAATGGAAGCACTTCACTAGATAGAGATAATCCAAAATCAAAGGAAGCAATGGCATGATTCACATATCAATGAAAGACAATTCAAAGTAGGAGATAGGGAATTGCTATTTGATTCTAAGTACCAACAAATCAAAGGCAAATTGAGAACTAGATGGTGGGACCTTATCAGATTGAATAGATATTTGATAATGGTTCTATCCAGTTACTTCCCATTAATTGTAGCAAAAGAATAATCTTGGTTAATGGATACATGCTAAAACTTAATAGGAAGCCTCCTACTAAGGATGAATTCTTGAAGCAGATTGAAGTAGACAAATAATTTGATCATATGGAAGAACCCAGTTCTTCCAAAATGATCAAATAATTAGATGAATAGATCCAAAATAAAGGGAAGAGAATGAAAACCAGTAAATGGCATTCTCTTTCCCAAAAAAAATAAAAAAAATAAATAATAAAAATCTCTCAAAGATCAATTGAAAACCAATGATGGTGGTTGATCTTCTCAAATAAATAGATAATTCAAAATAAAAACTTATTTGGAATTCTGACTATTTTCTAACCATTTTCCTTTTGTTTCACTTTTTTTAGGAATGATGAGTCATCATGACAGAGGGATTACATCATTAAGGATGGTAATTATGTTTTTAAAATGCTAAAGTTTAGATTTAAAGTTCACATGTGTGATTAGAATTGATTTAAAAGATTAGTATGATGAGTCATCTATTATACATCATGATTAAAAGTGAGAAATCATGAGAAGGATATTGATGGAATAAATTGGTGGCATAGATATAAAGAGTCATTATTATTATTAAATCAACAAAGTAAAAACTAGCTACATAAAAAATTTAAGAGAGATAAAGTGAATTAAATTTATCAGTTCCACAGCTAAATTTATCAGTTTCGTAGCTAAGTATAGTAGTTCCACAACTAAATTCGCTAGTTCCACAACCAAAGTCATCAGTTCCACTACTAAGAGAAGAGTTCTTCAGCTAACTTGTGTAATATTAAATAATAACAAATCATGGGGATTAAAAAGAAGTCAAAACTAGAGGATGATACCAAGCTCCTTGTAGATGAATAAGTGGCAACTATCTTTCAACAGGCAAGATGGTTGGAGTTTCTAAGGGAATTCCCCAAATATAACAATGAATTGGTAAGATAATTTGTTATCAATTTAGAGAAAACAAGGACAAATATTGAGAAGGTTTTCATTCCTTTTTCTATGAATGTAATAAGTGAGATATCTGGAGTACCAATGGTGCATGTCCCAAACCCTATTAAAGGGACATTAAAAGACCTGGTTGAAACCCTATTGAAAGAGGGGGAAGCTGAACCCCAATATATTTACAACACAAAGAAAATCATCAAAGGATTTAGAAGGGCCAACTTACCTAAACCTTTTGACAAAGTAGCATTTTGGATAGTTAAGTATTTAACCTGTGATGGGAAATTTGGGTCAGTAGAAAGAGAAGTCCTAAAAATCCTCATGTACTTTAGATATGGAGCCAAAAAACTAGAATATATAGTAAACCTTCCAGGGTTTATTTTTGACAAATCCATACAATGGCCCAGAGGTATTATTGGGGTTTAGGAACAATTAGACATCATGGGTTAGTGCATTTAGTATGATAGCACCATTTCCTTTCAAATAAAAATGGGGAAGAAATGTGGGAAAAAATTCTTGGCAAGTTTAGGTAGATTCCTGGTATTTTTAGAAGAGTACTAGCAACTCCTCCTACCCCTTCAATTCTTTTGGAAACTGATACCACTACTGAGGAAAAGAAAGAACTAAGAGGAGAGGAAATACCAAAAATAATAAGATCTAGAAGAAGAGCTAAAACTGCAAACCCTACTGTGCCTTCTCAAGAAATTATTTCTTCTGCAGAAGCTACGGGAGAACTAATACTTGTCTCTGATAGTGAGGGTTCACCTAGGCCTGAGAAAGAGGTGAAAATTAGAAGAAGCTCTAAGAGAAGACCCATTTCTGCACATTTTGAGGCTTCTCAAAGAAGGAGAAGTCATAAAATGTGTAATGAAATTCTAGAGGAGATGGAAGAACAAGAAGGGCTAGAAACTGAAGCTATTGATATTTTGGGTAGCATAGTCATGACTCCTCCTAGACCAAGACAAACAAAAAATGAAAAAGAAGATGAAATATTTGAGGAGCAATTTTTCCAAGAAATGGGTGAGTCAGTAGCACCATCACATGAAGAAGATGAACAGACATCTTGTAAAAGGAAGAGGAAATCCCCTCTGGTGGAAGAAGAATGCTTAACTCCCCAAGAAATTTTAGAAAAATAAGAAAATCAATAGGTTAAATAGGCTCTATTTTTGTTTAGAGCATAGTTCATTATCAAGGAAAAGGATGAGAAATTAGATTTCCTCAAACTCAAATTAGAATAGATAGAAATTCTCCTTAAATAATTAACAAACCAGTTCACAGCCAAGACTAAGGAATTAGCAGAGATTAAAAGGCAACTAATGGAGAAAGAGGAAGAATGTAAAATTTATAGGAGATAGACTGATGTGTCAACAATCTCTACATATATTGAATTGACTTATTTGCCACTCAAGAAGTTATGGAATGATACATGTATAGAACTTAGTATAGTCAAGACATCCAATAAGGACTTGAAAAGTAAAATGGAGGAAGAAAAGAAAGCAAGGAAGGAATGGGAAGAAAAATTTTACAAGGAGGAAAATGATAAATAAAAATATCTTGTGAAAATACAAATGGTTTACATGATAAGTGAGAAATTGATTTCATGTAGAAGACCTTCTCTTGCATATAGTATGTTTTTAGAGGAATAATTCATTTACTAGAAGTTGGCAAGGATAGCATGTGGCCTTCTACATGAAATAAATGATGAAGTTGATTTCTTGGTAGCCTATTCCTTAGCCAATGCAGAATAGAAAAGTCTTCTCTATGAATTTTACCTTTGCAATTTCATGATGGAAAATAATTTAAGTTTTATTATCAATTTTTATGTAGGGGAAATATAGCTTAATGCATTTTTTTCTATTCTTCAAAATCAGATTGCATGGAAAGAGAGGGAGTCAGAGCATCTGTTAAAGGCTAGTTCATCTGGTCTCCGAATGAGAATTCATTATGGCAACCCATCCACCTTTGCTACAAATTTCAGATCCCATGCATTTGATAGAAGGTTCAAGGAACCTTATCTTGTCAATTTATAGAAAATCATTAATGTCATCACCTCTTATGGAAAGGAAAATTTTAATAATATTTATGATGCATGTTTGAAAAGATGGGAATTTCTCCCAGTGGCATTGAAAAGAAGGTAAGTAATATCCCCTTCAAATTTGATCTGGAGTCTAGAAAGGGCAAAATCTTTATGCATAATAATTCCTCAGATTAATGAAGCTCACATGTGCATATGGATAGGAATGCTGAAAAGGCCACCTCTACTTCTCACCCCCATGTCTCCTTAGAAAAATAAAAAACCTCAAGATCCCACTCAATTTGAGGAATAGAAGAGAAAAGTAGAAGCAAAAGTAGGGTATAGTACCTCTGAATCAAAGCATTGGAATATTCAGTTCCAACCATTTGATCTAAGCAATCAAATGGAATGCAGAATATACAATCCTGAATTTGAAGAGTAAATTTTGTAAAGGGACTTACAAACAAGTAAGTATGGGGGAAATGATGAGGCCAGGATATGCCCATTAAATTTACAATAAATTAACTCATCTTACTCTCTCTTTCTATTAAGTTTGACTGCATTTTGTGACTTTTATTTGATTTGATATGAGTTAGGATGTAATTTTCCATCTTTTGTTAATTGTGATTCTAATGTTTAAAAGATTTGTAATTCATAACAAAGTTTTTTGGAAAATTCAAGTTTTGTAATAAAATATGTCATCATCAGGTTGAAGAAAAAATATGAAGTAGATTGCATGTTTTTGGAAGCATTGGAATCAATACAGCTTAGTTCTAGAACTCCACCATGTTATTACAAGTTCTATCACTTAGTTCCAAAACTTTCAAACTTAGCTTCAGAAATTTTGAATTTAGTTTTGAAATTTTCAAACTTGGTTCCAAAAGTTACTTAGTTCCAGAACTCTATATTTAGTTCCAAAATTATCAGAATTAGTTCCAAAACTCTTGCAGATAAGCTCTAGAACTTTCACAGTTAGACATGGAATGATTTCCTTTAGTTTTAGAACTCTTCTAAAGTTCTAGAACTGATAAAGATATATTACAAATAGCCAACAATATATCAAATCAATGATCTTATTAATCAGGATCATACTTTTGATTTCCATACTTTTATATCTAAGACACTTATCACATAGCTATACTTCTAGCCACATTTTAATTCAGCATCTATTATGGGCACGATTCAGTTCCATCATATCTGTGAAATAGTTATGGCCATCAATGCATCACAAGAAGAAGAATATATATAGACCTAAATAATATAAGAATAAGGGTAATAATTGAAGAATAGATTAATAAGGATAGATATAGATTGATCTATATAGATCTAGTACATTTTTGTAATGTAGAACATTTTATCAATAAAATAGCCATTTTTGTTCTGAGAGAGAATTAAGTTGTTCAATCCTGTTTGTAGGCGGAGCAAGGGTCCACTCCTCCAAGAACTAGGATCTTCATTTTTTTTGGTATTTATATTTTATTTTAAAAATCAAATAGATATATCTATTAAATTTATAAATGCTTTCAATTCCTTAATTTAAAATTTGTTGTAGATTTGTCCATGTAGGTGTTCTAGATTAAGTTCTCATTTCTTTGCAATCATTTTCCAAGCATTCTAAATTGTGTGTTTAATTTTGTAAAGTTTGTTCATTTTCAGCAATCTATTTCATTCTAAAAAAGTGTGTTTATTTCTAGCAAATTGATTTCTACAAAGTGTGTTTATTTCCAGTAAATTCATTTCTACAAAGTATGTTTATTTCCAACAATTCATTTATGTAATGTGTGTTTATTTCTAGCAGATTTTCATAGTTTGATTCCAATAAGGTTTTGACCAAGAAGTCCTTAAGATATTAAAGATCCCAAAAAACAAAAAAAATACAAATACCTACAATCAATTACTAAATCACCAAGATTCTTCTTGTTGCATATAGCTTTAGACACACCCTTGGTTGAATATAACATCAACAGAGAGTTGATTAAATGAATGGAATAATGATACCCATCATAAAGTTTGACAATATGACTACAAAGTAACTCCCTTGACTAGTTATTATAGCTATGGAATTACTCTTCTATTTTTGGATATATTGACCACCTTTTGTGGAGGAGTTACTATATTATTTTGAGGGTCTGTTGACCACATTTTTAAGAGGAATTAATCAATACTCTCCTATATGTACATCTCACTTGGTGATATTTTTAATTAATTAAATATTAGTATTTTGGATCCTATATGTCTTATGTTATATTGTCATATTGATTTCATTTACATGCAGTTGTGTGTTATGTGCCTTTTTTCTCACACCTATAATTAACTTGTGTATCTATATTATCTGGTAATCCTATAAATAATTATGATATGGTATCAAAGTGTCACATTAGTAATTGTATGTTTGATTTTATGTTGTAAGATTTATTTTTAAGTCTTGAGAATTTTAGTACTATGAGGTAATTTTTTGAGGGTTTATAAACACTTTTGGGTTTTTTTTTTAAAAAAACATTTAAAAAATTGTTGTGTAAGGAATTTTTTTAGATCTAAGGGAGACAATGATCTTGCATTGTGAGGAGACCTAGGTTCTATCTATCGCTTATTCTCTAGTTACATAGACCATGTATAATTTTTTGGAGTTTTTCTTGTCATCTTATGGATTTTATACCAATATAAGGTCTTTTCATACCCTTTTTTATGCCTTGGACCTCTCCACATTGACATCCTAAAAATTTTCATGCTCACCATGGTTTGTCCATTGCTTTTTCATAGCCTAGTTATTTTTAAAACCACTTATGTTGATAACTCAATGCAATTGATATCCTTAGATTGTAATTGATCTATTTAGAGATACTACATGGAATATCTATAACATCTTGCATGAAATAATCCATCTATTTCTTTCCATACTATGTTTCATGTTTCTTATCTATTCTACGTCATTCTAAATAATTTCAAGTGCCTTGATTAGCCTTCCCATCCACCTTGGCTTATTGTCATGTTGGTTCTATATTTACTTCATTTTCCTTAAAACACCATTAAAATTTAGCATTATGGTAAAGTTATGGGTTTTTAAAACCACTCTAGTATCTAATTCATGTTTTTTTTAATTTTTAGCACTCCATTCTTTTTTAAAAGCTTTTAACAAATTCAAAAATGAATTGATGTTTGATATTTTTATTATCAATTTTTTTTTATTAAAAAGGGGTCATTATTTTTATATATGTAAAAACTATTATAAGCTATGGTGGGGTTGAGCAACTCAAATTATCATTTTTTATATTATGGTGGGCCTAATATCATCTTGGGAAGAATTGTTTTGATTTTTTTTACAAAAATAATTTATCGTGAGCTTTATTAATGATAATAAAGTTTATTATTTTTTGGGCACACTTCATATTTTTTCTTGATGAAGACCAAAAATTGAGGTCCAATTTTGTAGGTGTCCAAACCCCATCGTAATCAAAACATTCATTTTTTCTTTATTTATTAATTTGTTAGCACCCTAATTAGATGCAATTTCAACTAAACCTGACATCCAATTGTATTAAATTTTTTATCTTTTCTGACACTACACTAATTTATCAAGATGAATTATCAATTATGTCCAACATATTTTCGAGTGTGAATTTTATTTGTAACATTAGGGGGTTTACCATTTCATAGTTCATAGGGGGTGTACTATGTCTAAGTTTCTATTTGATTTTGTTTGCTCTTTTTTTTACAATAACTGCAACTATAAAATTCATTTATCCATAATGTATATAATTTAAGTTAATCATATAATTTCATTTAAATACTATGAATGGAAAACCAAAATGTAAATTTTATAAATAAGAAAGGGTTTACATAATATTACACTAGGAATTGAAACTAAAGATAATATAAAAGATAAAATGTTAAATGGTATAATTGTTGTGATGAAGCGCATGGGTTGTTATATTTTTAATTTTATCATGATTTTATCTTTCATTTATAGTTTTTTAAAAATTATAATGAAGTATGGACCACCTTGGAAAATCTTTTTGGGAAGCTAGATGTAATGAGAGGGCATGAACAAGAAAATAAACTCATTATTTTGAGTCCTAGTAATTTTGACACCATTCATGATTTATTCACTAAGTTTAAATCCTTAAGATTTCATTTTAAATAGTGTGGGATAGAAAATAAATATAACCAACTTAATCTTTATATACTTTCAAAATTAGGCCAAGATTACTTTGTCTTTGTCTCTACCTTACATTCCACTAAAAGTGCTCTAGGCACTACATGGAATATGTCTTATTTAGATGAATTTATTTTTGACTTAAAATAGGAGAATATAAGTTAATAAATACGGTCACATTAAGGTCCTAAAAACTAAATACCTAATTTCTAGGAATGGGAAATAGAATGATTAAAACAAAAAGAAAGATAAAAAGAAAAAGGATCAAGAGAAGAAGAAAGAATAAACTTCTTCCAAAATAACCACAAAAACATCCTCTTCTAATGAAAATCCTAAGAAATATAAGGTTAAATTTGCTTACTACAATAAAAATGGGCATAATGAACACAAGTGCATGAATAAAAAAATTGATCGCATAACTCATCTTATATAGTATAACATCATAAGTGTTCTTGAGTCTATAAATAATAATTCATTAACTCAATGTTATTATAAGGCAAAAATCAAAGGTGAAGAGAAATAAAATGGAAATAATCTTGTAGTAGTTGCATCTCTAACCTCTTTAAGGTTTGTTGACTTAGGTGTTTCCCACCATATGGGCTCTTCAAAAGTTGAGTTTTATTCCCTAGATCCTTGTATTATGTCTTATATCACTTTGTATTATGACACTTCAATAGAATTTATATGGTGAAGGTATATTAAAATGGATGGAATAATATTAAAAAATATTCTATGTTTTCCATCAATTTCAACTACTCTCTTATTAGTGTACTAGATCATTCATATTAGTAAGGACATGCAGGTAGATTATTCACTAGATTCATTCATAATCATAGAGTTTCATAATGATTATCAATTGGCATTAGTTAGGGTAGATCACTAAGCTATGTTATATAACTTCTCACATTTTAATCTTCTTTGACTATATTTCTGACTCATTTAGATGGTGTTAGCAAATTTTGACATGAGTGGTTTGGCCACCTATACTAATGATACCTAGAATAACTAAGAAATAATGATATAGTCATAGACTTACCTTGTGTCCATTTATATAAGGGTATTTTTGAGTGTTTCACCTTTGAGAAATGTCTTGAAGAGATATTTGATAAATTTAAAACTTGGAGAGTTTCACAAGCATTGGAGTTAGTACACAATGATGTATTTGGACCTTTTTCCAATCTATATTTCATAAGGGATAAATATCTCCTTACCTTCATTGATGATTCCTTGAGATACACATGGGTTCACTTCCTTATGAATAAATAGAAAGTTTTATACAAGTTTAAATACTTTAAAGTTATTACAAAAAAATAATCAGATAAATCCATCAAGGTTCTTTGATTATATAATGGGGGTGAGTATGTCAAATATAGGTTTGAGTAGTTTTACATATTGGAGGGTATTTTTTTGCAATGCACATTCCATACAATTGTTAAGAGAATGGAGCTATATAATATAATAACAATTACTTGAAAGAGATAGCTAATTGTATGATTCACTATAAGTCATTTTCACCATAGTATTTGGTTGAAGCAATATATCATTATTTTTATCCTTAATAATAGGCTTCCCCATAAATTTTTAAAATGCATAGCTCCCTTTGAATCTTGGTATAGTAGGAAACCTATATTTAATCATTTTAGAGTCTTCATATCTCTAGTTATGGCTCATATAAATAATAATAAATTCAAGTATATGTAATCTCATATTAATCCTTGCATCATCATAGGTTATCCAAATGGTGTGTTGGGGTGATAAATTCTTCATCTAACCACACATGAGCTATTTATCAAGAGAAGTGTTCAATTTTAGGAGATTACCATAGACTCAACACTTAATGCTTCTCATACTTCATTAGACTCACTTGGATTTGATTCAAATGATTTAGATTAGCTTGAGCACATTCTAGAGGTTGAGGACACTTCTTCCAATTTTAATAGTTAGAGTAGTTTCTAGGAATCATCTACATCCACATCTAGCCACACTTTAGAGGGTGATGTTTCTCTATTTAACTAATCACTTTTGGTCCTCTTTGGGCTAGGTAGACATTTTATAGTGTAGGTACATGGTTTTGGGAACCTTTAGATGATAGGTGGACATGTTCAGAGTTTCAAGGTGAGACACATGCTTTCTATACCTCTACCTTAAATCTATAGATTTTTCAGGAGGCATTAGGTATTTTTTAGTGGGATAATAACATGAATAAAAAAATATAACTCATTAATCATGAATCATACTCGACATTTAAATCTTATTCTTAAGGGAATATAGATGTTTCTAAGAACATGGATATATCAGACCAATTATGCATCAGATGGGTCTATTAACAAGTTCAAGGTGTAGATGGTCATAAAGGGTTTCTCATAGGTTCCTAACATCAACTACATAAATTCCTTTGAAATAATCACCAAAGTAAACTATATTATACTTAAATTTTTTATTATTGTATCCAATAATTGAATGTTCATTATATGGATGTGAAGAGTTCCTTTATTCATGATGATCTTGAGGAGGATATTTACATAGAACAACCTCTATGATTTTTTGAGGATTCTTTCCTTGTATGTAGACTCCATAAATATATATATGGCATTAATAAATCCCTTAAATATTATTATACTAATATATATTCCTTTTTTCTTATTACAAGATTCACCAAATGCCATTAAAATATTAACATCTATCTCTTATGATAGGATGTTTCAATCTTTATTCTAGTTCTTTATATTGATGATAGTTTGGTCACTGGTAGATATTATTCATCAATTGTAATGGTGAAAAAGGATATTCAAGACAAATTTTCCATAACAAACTTAGGATTATTACATTAATTCTTTGGGATTCAAATTTCTCAACTTGACTCAGGGATTACTGTTGCATAACCTAAGTATGCTCTTGATCTACTTGCTTAGGTTCAGATAGATAATTTAAAAAATATATAACTCCCTTTCTATTTGGATTGAATATTTATGTATATTATAATTCACATTTGGTTGAGTCTACCTTGTATCTAAAACTTATAGGCATCCTTATCTACTTGGCACATACCAGACTTGACATATCATATGTAGTGGGCCTAGTCTCCATATAAATGTAGGAACCCCATTAGATACACTAGAAAGTATTGAAGAGGATATTAAAATAAATTCAAGGTACACATATATTTAGGATTCAATACATACCTATAAAAAACACTAATTTAATTGGTTATACTAACTCATACTAGGCTAGAAATATTTATAATCACAAGTCCACTTGATGTTATAATTTTTCCATTAGTTTAGGTCTTATTATTTGGTCAAAAAAGAAGCATAACACTATTGATTTATCATATAATAAGTCATAGTACAAAGGGGATGTAAATTCTACCACTAAGTCCATCTAGCATCAGGGTATTCTCACAAATTTCATTACCCAATTTTTATGACCTACCATCATCTACTGTGACAATTAGAGTACTATTTAGATTTATAGGAATTTGGTCCAACATATATGAAATAAACATATAGATATTCACATGCAATTCATCAAATATCTAATTCATGGGGACATCACTGATTTGATATATTTCTAAATGATAGAGTAGACAATATACATGTTCACCAAACCTTTCGTAAAGATAAAGTATCTTCAATTATGGGATCTTATTGAGGTTCAAGATACTACAACATCATCTTTTAGGGGGGATTATATCCTCTTATTTATCTCTTTAATTTTAGGGGGGTAGTTTTTTATTATGGGTTTTCTCCTTTTATCTACTTTATGAGAGATTGATTTGTACATGAGTACCTCATCAAGCCTAGTTGTCAGGTACCATTTTTTTATACTGTACACCTAAGTTGTGCTTATAGGGGGTATTAGAGTGGGTTTTTTTTATTTTTTACCTCACTTGAAGTTTTCCTAATATCATGAATAATATTTATTATGTGTAGAGTTTGATCAGATGACTAGGAAATAAATCCCTTGATGGGCTCTTCTTGAGGTTCAAGATACTGCAACATCATCTTCTTCTTTTTTGAGGGGGGGCGGGGGGGTGAGGATTCTAGCCTCTTATTTATCTCTCTCTTTTCATGGAAAAAAGTTTTTTCCTATGGTTTAATTAAAATTTTGTCTACTTTATGAGAGATTGATTTGTACATGAATAACTCATCAGGCCTAGTTTTTGAGACCCATTTTTTACACTACCCACCTAAGTTGTGTTAGAGTCGAGTTTTTTTATAATTTCCATATTTATTATTATGGGAATTTTCCCCTCACTTGGAGTTTTCCTACTGTCATGAATAATATTTCTTAGGTGTAGACTTTGACTGGATGACTAAGAAGCAACTCCCTTGACCAACTATTCTAAGCATGTGAGTTACTCCTTTATTGTTATCTTTATTGACCATCTATTTTATATGAGTTAATATACACTCTCTTATATGTACATATCACTTGGTGATATTTTTAAATTAATGGAATATTAGTATTTTGGTTCCTATATGTATTGTTCTATATTCTTGTATTTATTTCATTTAGCTTTCATATGTGTGTTGTGTTATATTTTACCTTGCACCTATCATGAACCTATACATCCACATGATATGGTGATCTTGGCCATACCTATGATATGACCTATGTGCTAAATAAATGTAAGCATACATACATTTGGCTCTATACCCACATCATTTTTTGCATTATATGTCTATATTCATTTTCAATAAAAAAACTAAATGTTCAAAGGGTTCATTCCTGAATTCTTATAATTTTATTATATATGACCATTTTCATAGCCCTTTAAGGTGGTATTATCGTATATATAATCTAAATATTACCTTTATCCTTATAGTTATTTTTTTTTGTTGTAGTGTTCCATAAGTATGTCATGTTGTTCTATGAAAATAAAAAAGGGTTTTCCCTCTTGATGAGATAATTTATTAGTAGATATATGCCTTAATTTTATAAAATAATTAGTTCCATGTCACATAACATATATATCATAACATGTGGTCTATCTTTTGTAATTTTTTCTTGTATTCAAATAACTAGTTATATATCCATAATCTCCAATTTATTTACTAAATCAACCAAAGGTGATTGATTTGTACCTATAATGTATTAATGTATGTATCGTGTCACTTGTTCTCTAGTAATTCTATATTTGACAAAGATTTTAGTCTATGGTATTCCTAGTAAATTAGTATTATCTGTAGTATCTACATTATAATAAATATGTTTTCCTTTATTAATATCTAAAATCTTTATTTTTCCTTTATCTATGCTCTTGTGAATTATTATCTTTGAACCATCTCTATATTCACCTAGGACAGTTATGGTAAAATCAAACCATATAAATAAGCATTCATGTTCATTTTTATTACATTTGAATCATAAATAGGACTAGCATCAAACTCATCATTAGTATCTTATATGGATATAAAATTTAAATCTTCTAAATACACAATTAAAGTTAATTCAATTACATCCTTTTTTTTCTAGATTATTAAGTGAATTCTATTGCTTTATAATATCTATAGATTATAGATATTACTCATTTTTACTAGATTATCCAACCTCATAAGTATGAATTTTTTATGTAGGTGTGATATATGGTGGTGTAACTATATTATATTGAGATGCTTCTAATTATGATTTATCCTTAGTCATAAATTCTATAATTTTAATATATATAAATGGTTGATTATCAATAGGGCATGTACATAAGTATTTTCATGTAAAAATTATATATATTGAGGTAAATTAGAATAATTTTTTTTCATTTGTGTATCCATGGATTTCCCTATAATAAATTAAAGTGAAAATTATTATACATTACTTGAAACTAAGTATATAATATTTGGGGCCATGCCTTAATATACAAAATGATATAACCTAGAGCTTGGTGAGGCACATCATCAAATATTTTGATATTATTATATGTATTTTTAATAGAATCCATATTAATACCCATTATAATTTAGAATGTAAGACTAAAAATATTCAAACCTAAACCATTACCTATAAAAACCATTTTTATTATTGTATTCTTGATCTTAACTTGGATAAAGAAAGGGAGATTATAATCAATAGTGGACTAAGTAGGTAAATCATCATTTTTAAAAGATATAATATAATTAATGTATTTAAAAGTATATATAATATATCATAAATTAAAATGATCTTTATCATGTGGAATATGTGTTTGATTCAATGGTTGATATAAATATCCTTGGAAATGGTATATTTCTAAATAAATTCTAATATAGAAATATTATTTGGTGTATTCCTTCACCGATCAATAATATTATAACCATTAGATTGATTAAATTTTCACATTGGATTTGGTTTGGGATGAGAAGGGTCTTATTGAGTCCATTCCTCTTACATTTTCCAATGGGGAACCCAATTTCATCTATTGATAAAATTTAGGAGTGAAATATCTACTATAATCATTATCATGCTCAAAATTATACATGAATGAAAAACACACCAACATGTGTGTGTGTGTGTGTGTGTGTGTGTGTGTGTGTGTGTGTGTGTGTGTGTGTGTGTGTGTGTGTGTGTGTGTGTGTGTGTGTGTGTGTGTGTGTGTGTGTGTGTGTGTGTGTGTGTGTGTGTGTGTGTGTGTGTGTTTGTGTGTGTGTAAGAATAAAGAATAGCATACATCCAAAATAACCTAAACTATTGAATGCTTACCATCTTCATGATATGATGTGTGTAATTCATCATGAATATAGTTAACAAATATTGTATTTATAAGAGAGTAAATAAGTTAAATGAAATTTAAAAATTAAATATAGACCCAAACATCCTTTAAAAAATGAGCAAATTATGAAATACTAAGCACCATTTTAAAAACCATTATGGTAACCAAGCATTCATAAAAGTAAACAAAACATAAAAGGCATGCCAAAGGGTAAGAAGATTGTGGGGATTATCCCTATTTTTATACCATATCTTAGACATGGTAGAACATATTAATAATCAACCATGACAAAGTACCATGTATAATCCCCTCAATAACTATGGTTCCACTATCTAACTATCAATTAATGAAGTAAAACACCACATATTGTGAGATAAGGATGGAGTCATGACCCTGCCCATATAAATTCCCATCATGACCCTATAGATTGTTTGATATTCTATATTCTTCTCCTCCATACCACACATAAGGAGGCAATTATGCACAATACTCTACATAAAATAAACCAACATTTAGAATCAAAATATAATTCAAAATTAACTAATATAAAATAACTAAAAACATATGTAAGACCAAGTATCCTCAAGAGAGTGTTAAATACAAAATAAAACTTATAATTCAAAAAACATCAAGTCAGTGATTAGTTGAATAACTTATTAAATTTTCATATAATAAAAATTAGTTTTTTTAAAAACAACTTAATTTGTCAATCACATTAAAATAAGTTTCAAGAAAATAATATATCAATTAGTTCACATCACATGGACTATGTGTCTTGGGGAAGACACCTAAGGGTATAAATACATATATAACTAGCATAGAGTACTAAGGTATAAGTATCATCGAATACAAATGGCTCAACATAGAATAGTACTCACAAAAGTTTTATTTTGATAACCACTAAGGGTGATTTAATGGACACTATATTTTTAAGGTGACCATTATGAACAAATACTATGGGGATCACCCAAAATAATCCTAGCCTAATTCATGTAGGGAAATTTAGGCTTTTAACCTATGATAATATTTAATTCCTAGCTGATAACTTGATCATAAAAACACAAAAAAGTCTCTACACTTTCTTCAAACACCATACTTGTTTCATGCTCAAACATAGACAAATGATGCATAGTTATACTAAACACAATTTTACTAACAAATCAAAAATTCACCACTCAATAGTTCACATATTTGTAATTAACAATTGTTCTTTCATATTAACATAGGTCAAAATAGTTAAAAATAATATTTGACATTTCACACATCATTTTTACATGCCATACTATGATATAGATAAAATGGGTTTGTTTCAATGGTGTTGTACAATTATTCTACCATTTATAGTTTACAGTATAAAATTCACATATATATACAACATATATTTCCATATAGGTAAAAAATATTATAATAATAACTTGGTGAAATCAAACCACATGGATTATCAAGAATGAATAAGGAGGGTACAAGTTTTTAATAATATAACTATTGATGTGGGTTTTATGCACACCTAGGAAACCTTAATAGGTATCCTCTAATGTTTAGGGATCTCAATGGAGGTAGAGTCCACTCTAGGCACTAGTTACAAGGTATTAGGTTATATAGTAACCTTTGGTGGAAAAGTGGTTAGAAAATTAATTGTTAACCCAGATGGTTCAAATATGGATGTGAATCTTAGATTTATTAGAGGTGTATGGGATGATAATAAATTTATTCTAAAGTGGGAATGACCCAAATAAAACTACAAAAGGAAGAGTAAGGAAGGAAAAATAATCCATTGGTAGAGAGAATGAATTATTTCTAACTGAATTTAGAATAAAGACAAGCACCACAAACTAATGCTTGCATCTTGTTGCTTTGGCACACAAAATTGACAAACATAATAAATAAGATTTAGGGATAAAATGAAATTAATTGAAGTTATAAGCTAAATATTATTGCCACTAAGATTTTTCTTACATTTTCTAATAAAATATTATAGCTAATAAAAAGAAAACACCTTCAAATAGCTATGGCTAAATCTAGGAAGCTTTATCAAAATGGAACTTCTACATAGATCTAAATATTATCTTAGCAAAATTATTTAATGAAAGAAAGGTTTATCAACTTAAAATTATTATCGTACATATTTAATTGATATAATCCAACCAATTATGCATAAGGTACTTGAAATCTCTATAGAACATAAGAAAGAACTAAGTTTCTAGTTAGATCAAAACACATATTCAATATAACATAGAAATGAAAGAGATAATCATATAACACAGACTTAAAAAAACAACCCAAGTGATTTCTTATCTATATTAAATGTCAAAAAAATTCCTCCTTTTGGAATGCAGAGGATACATGTATATATAGGCTTGGGATGGGGGTTCCTCATTTTTCAATCCATGCTCAAAGTTTCAAAACCATTAATATATTTAACAAAAATTCATGCATGACATACATGGTCATGACATAGCCAACCATTCATAATAAAAAAAAATTGTTACAACAATTTTTTTTCATCAACTAATGCAATTGCATAGAAATTGCCTAAGAGGAGGTGGTTTCACTTGTTGACACTTGTGCTCCAATATTCATTGTAATTATAGTCATAGATGTAGTTATGGTTATCCCTACTATTTGGGAAGATATTTTAATTAAAATAATAGGTGGAGGTAATGTATTATGAGATGCCTACTTTTTATCCTAAATTTTCAAGTAGAGAGTATGAATCACCTATAAATTCATCTCAATTTATTTGAAGTCCAGCAAAGGTATTCTAAAGAGATGGGGGAGTCTATAAATCAATTTTATATGTGAATTCAATGGATCCCAAAGATCCACATAAAGATTATTTTTGTTAAGGAACATTCTTCTATCAATATTCATCAATTAAAACAAGTCATACTGGGTAGTATATATTATGCCTTTGACCTCTAATTTCAAATTACTTGATATTCATTTAAAGGTCTTCAAAGAGTGACCTAAGTACCAATTACCAACTTTGGTTAACCATGCCATTTATCCTCATTTATCTTAAAATTTTAATGTCTTATTATTCATAATTGATGAGTTATAATATTAAATTTCACATCTCTTCATGCCACCTAATAAAGCTATCTCTCCTAGAAACTACATAGTTAGGGCCCATGTTGCATCCAAAGTAGGTATTAGGTTCATGTGATCATTAGTATTATTTTGGGCCACTTGTATTAATAAATAAAGTTTTGCCTCCATTTTTTTATCTTATCAATAAGGGGGTATAAATCTCCCCACTTGGGTTGTGACTTCCTCTTTACATTCCTTATTAACTGTATGACATCATATAGCTTTTAAGTTTCTCCTTGTATATTATCCATGATGTTTCTTGGAGGTTTTATAGTACTCCTTTCTTTTAGTGTCTATTAATTCTAAACATAGCCTCTAAACATTTATTTTATTACTCCCCTTTCAGAGTCTACAAAAGTGTAGGATTCTTCTCTGTAATTGACTATATCAAATGGGAACATTCTTATTATCTCGGTTAAAGAGAACACATCTTCTCTTTTATAAAATTCTACCTTATGTCCTTTATTCAGTATGGTTTTCATTTTTACCTTCCTCATAGTCTTATATTCCTTGTTGAAACAAAACTTGAATATTGGTTTCTTAATAGTGACCAAGTCTTACCTGCCTTCTTTTGCTTGTTGTATTATTTGGATCCATTCAATAATAATCAAGGAAACTAGTTGTTGTGAAGGTTTGACCTATTCTTAAAGAGTGAAATATGGGTATTTATATGGGGGGAAGCATGGGATTTGGATAAAAAATTTCTAATTAAGGGAAATGGGTAATAGTTATCCTCCATCTAGTGACCTTCTTGGGGGCACTGTGTCAATTATTAGTTTCCCTTTCTTCAACCCTTTCTATGCTATAAAAGTGAAAGACTCTATTTGGTCAGCAATGACCAATTAAGTGGGTGGTTGGGAGGGAGTAAATGGAGAATCCAAAATGGTGGAGGAGACAAAATATTCAAATTAATTAATTTATAAAGTCTAGAGGATTGAGGGATTGAAGAAGTAAAGAACTAATAAGTAGGAAGGTTATTGAGAAAATATTTTGAAAATAATATAATACCAATGTAAAATAAATCCTAGTAGGTCTTTTAAAGGTTTGTTGGGGAACACCATAATATTGATTATAGGGATTAAGACCAGGGCTTGTAAAAATGGTATTATAGTTTCCTAAGCCTTGTTTGCTTATCCTGAAGAGTCTAAATCTTGAAGAGTGGCTGCTATAATAATAACTACAATAGTAGTTTTTGAAATATTAGGTAAGGTATAAGGATATTATGCACTTACCCTTTTATGTATTAGCAATCAAGGAAACTATTTCTTTGGATATCATTATTGTGATAAGAGGTGCCAATGATGGATATAGATTTACTAATTTCCCATGTGTTGAATCTATGGGTTTAAACTCTACTTCATATCCATTTCCTCCATCTAGGTCATGAAGCAATCTAGTTAAGACTGAACTAGTATTTAAAATCTTAGTGTCACCCAAATATACCACTTTTGTTAGCCACTCATCCTTAGGATCAGTTTATTTTGTCAAACTAATTATATTAGATAATGATGTCTATATTTTATCATCTCATTCCTTTTTGGTGGAACATTCCTCATCACTATCGAAAACTTATAGGGGTTTTACTTCCTTATAACCTTTTATGTTATCCAATCCTTCCCCAAACTTTTCCTCTAATGTTTATTTTGTTGGATTTACCTAAGGGGAAACTAATGGAGTTTTATGATTATTTTTGTATAAAAAATGGGGTGTGGTGAGAGTATAATTTGGTGATGAGGTGAGAGAAATAATCAGTGAATATTATGGATCAATAGCTAGTGATGAGGTGAGATCAATAGTGGCTGATAAGGGTGAATCTAGGGGAGTGGGCACTTGTACAAGAAAAGGATATATTGATGGATGTGGTGGTGTAATGGTTTGGACTAAGTATATGAGTGTAACCAAACTATAAATATGGGGAAGGAAATATGGGAGACTTGCTATATTATTGTGAGTGGAGGAAATGAAAACATGGAGAATGATCCATTAGATTGAGTTACTTATGGAACTCTATGTAGTGTTATATAGATGAGTATGGGTGGAAATTATAGTGGTTTTTAAATGTTAATCACTAGGATGAGATGAGGAGGATGCCTATGGTTGATCCCCTATCCACTTCCCATAGGTGCTTTCTCAAATGGAAAACATGTTCTAGTCCTTATGCTTCATCCTATGGGAGGGATACTTAAGGAGATTTTGAAACCCAATGATCCTTCTCAATTATCCTATCATCCTCCTCAATGGTCTTTAGATGATATTTAATATTATTGGATATCACCATGTACATATTCACCTTATTCATTCTTGTATGGACCTTTGTATCATTTAAATCATTCATGAATATTTCATCATATGGATATGATATGTGACCGTAGTCAATTTTAACCTTTCCTCTAACTTTTTTTAGGAATTTTATAACCCTTTTTTCTTGGATCCCATTGGCTATAAGGTTCCCACTTGAAATCATAGCATGTTCTATTTTTGTCCACTTCTTGAAGATCTCCCACCTAGTGTATTATTGGATTCTACCAATGTTGATGGGAGGTGGATGGATAGCTCCTTGTTTGGCACTTATTAGTGGAAAATATATAGACTCTATTAATTTAAATACAATATCCTACTCTACCATGTTATCTATGACCAAGTAGGGTAGATACATAGGGTGATCCCTAATACCTTTTATTTTGATGATTATGTAGTTTAGATATAGCCAGTAGTCACCACTATAATGATTAATTAGATTTGATCAGATAATATGGGCATTTAATTGTCATAAATGGCTTAGTATACCATTGGTTGTTTCATCTAGTCATATTATTCCTAAATTTGTGTATATGTATAACATTGAATTCATAACAAATTCAATTCTTGGTATACTCAATTGACAGCTCCCAAGGTTCCTCAAAAGTTAAGTAAATAGTCCATGTTTTGGTATCTATCATATAAGACATCATATAGAAGTTTTTACCTATTATATTTACTAAATTGAGAGCATGGTTGTTCAAATTGGCACTAATCATCTCACCTATATCTACGATCTTGGTAGAAGTGAGGATGGTGTCCAATAGGGGGATCCTAACCTCATTGACATAGGTTATGTTGGGGAAACCATATATTTTTTTTATAAATTATATATCAATCATAATTCTTTGCCTAAATATTAAAATATGGATAACAAAAACAAATACTTTGATTATGAAGGTATTAGGGTTGCTTGCCCATTCCCACAACTAATTGGTTACATCCATGAATTTACTAAAACTTGATTGTAGGTCATTTTAGGGAGGGGAAATATATAGTATTTTTAAAATACATACCCATTAATATATGTCATTGGGGTGATCCATTGGTTGAAGTGTATAATTTCACTAGAAATTAGGTTGTTTGTAAATAATTCAAATACTAGGTCAATACAGGGCATTGTATACAAAGAAAGGTGAATATGATCTAAAAATCAAACCTAGATCAAAGAAGATAAATTAAACTTACCATTCCACTTATTGGTACATTTATACAATTAGTGTCATGACCAAGATGGATCAACTAGACCTAACCAAGGGGTCCTTTACAATTATAATATCACTAGAGAGGGTTCCAAATCCTCTAGTCAAGAAACACCATGTGATAACCCTATTTAGGTCCTATGTTTTCTTATATTCATAGAATATATACAAATTAAATTAATTTATAAACTAGTGCTCACTAAAGCTTGTGGCATAAAATGGGGGAAATAATCATAAAAGTAAACATGCACAGAATAATTCTAATTAATCTATGTATAAATATAACTCTAATGCATGGAGAGAAAAAAATTCAAAATCCATTACTTATGATACATATATAGACTAAAATAGAGGATTAATAGTAAGATATACTTACCTTGAAGACAAATCTATTAAGACTCAATCTTTCCCTGAAATGTAAGGATCTATCTTGATAGTAATGAAATTATTTTTCAAATTATTTGGCTCATCATTATCAGAATTAGGAAGAGTGACTTGTAAATCTAGATTCATATTTATGAATTTAGATAAATATGCACTAATAATTCATTAATAATTGGACTATGATACTAAGATTTGGGGTTGGGAAGCTAAATACTCCATGGATTAGGATCAGCCTTATGTTTATACCATTTGTCAATACAAATAATCTTGACACATTAAATACTAGAAGAGGCAATAGCCCTGATGTTATGTGTCCATGGGAAACCTAAGAGTATATTATAGGATAATGGTAAGTTGAGAACCAATAGCTTGGTATGTATAGTTTTGGGTCTAATAGTAATAAGGAGCCAAATACAACCAAACAATTTTTTATTGGTCTTGTCAAATCCATGACATTCTAGATGAATTTTTTTGAGATGATATTTATTATATCTAGGTTGTTTAATTAGCCAAATATATTTCACATTAATTCTTGACCCTTAATGGACTCATACTTTATGAATAAGGGTGTTATTAATGGAAATTTTAATAAATAGAGGCAAGTCATTGACTTGAAAGAGAATTGCATGATCATCATTGAACATGTCTTCTTTAAAGAACTTTATGGAGTGTTTTAAATAAGTACAAATAGTTTCAATGGTATGAAATTATATTGGTAAAGGCTCATGAGAAGGTTTTTTCACTTCTAGGGAATCTGGTTCTTCAATTTCTTAAATTTGTTGATTAGGAATTTATAATGATATGGAAAAGTGAAAAATAACTCCATGAGAGGTATTTTAAAAGGCATAAACCTAAGAACCTCTTAGAAATTATAGTGATGCTTTGAATATTAATAACTAGCATGAGGCTTGGAAGGTAAAATATTTTTGGTAATAAGAGAGGGAAGTTGAGGTTTAGATTAAGGAAGTGGTTCCTGATCAGTTTCTAAAGGTAGGTTAGTGGTATTTGTATCTTTGAGAATTTGTTATTCAAATGATGGTTTCTTTGGATTTTTGATAGGATCTTTGTGGGTGGGTTTACATCAATAATTGAATTTATATGAATTCACATATTGATAATTGGTATAGTGTTGATCATAGTCGATGTCAATCATAGAAATATAATTATTTGAACATTGAGGGTTAGATGTAGAAAATATATTTGGGTTGTTAGAGGAAGAAGGTTTGAAATATTATTTCTTTTGAGAAGCATTAAAATAATCATGATGATGGATTTGATCATGGGATCATGATTAAATCTATATCCTAAAATAAAAGAAGCAATAAATTTCTTAAGCTCATGACAAGTTTCATAGGAATGACCTATATTATTATAAAACCAATAAATGTTTTTAGATTCATACCATGTAGTTGGGTTATTAGCATAAGTTAATGGTTTATAAGTCACTACGAGTTATTTCATTTGTTGAATAGTTAATAGATTATGGGAAGCTTAAGGATTATCCATTTTGGCTACTCCTAATTTTGGTTTAGGAGGATTTTCAATTATTACATTTGTTGAGTATTGGAAATATCCCTTGATGGTTTTAGTGTTGGTTTTAAACTATTTTATTAGAATGTCTTATTTCTTAGCTTGATTGATAACATCATTTAAAGTTTGGGGAGAAAAATTTTGAACCTTGTACTAGAGGGAAGGTGTTAAGGAAATTATGAAGAGTTTGAACAAGTTATCATTATCCATGTTGTGGTCAAATTTGTGAGCCAAATATTCCCATCATTTCATAAAATCATGATTTGATTTGAAAGGGTATTGTTTAGCATTAATTAAATGGCTAAGAAATTTTTTGGGAAGAACATTGTGTTGAAATTACTTAATTTGAAGATTGACCAAATCCTCAAGTTTCCATATAAAATGCTGGGGAAGTTGGTTACACCATTCTAATACATTACATGTGAAGTTTTTAACTAAAAATTTATTAGTGGAAAAGGTATTAGTTTGAATCCACTCTTTATAAATATTACCAAATGTTTTGGGAAAAAATGCAAGGTCTTTAGTCCCATCAAATTTAATAGTGAGAGATATATTACCAATATCAATAGATACAATGAAGGGGGATGAAGCTCATTTTGAATGTGTTGAAACATCTTGTTGTGAATAATAGGTTGGGTAATTATATTTACCAAAACATATTTAAGAAGTGGAGGGATGAAATTTTGGTTGTTTTTGGGAAGAAGAGTAGGAGGATGATTAGCCATGTTTATCAAATGATGTTGTATTTGCATCATTTTAAAGGTATTATATGTTTTCATGATGTTCATTTGTTGCTCTATTTGTGCAAGAATTTGAGTGGCATCAACTAGTGGGTTGGTGTTTCAAGGAGGATTATTAGGATTTTTAGGATAATATTTCCTTGAATTGGTATTAGGGGGAAGGTTGTTAGGTGGTAGATTTCTAGGAGGCAAGTTGTTGGCGTTGATAAATTTTCCTATTGGATTATTGTTCAGTTATGTGTCATTTTCACCCATAATGTAGTAATATTCCTTAAAGTGAGAATTATCTTGAGAAGTGTTGAATGGATTTAATCCATAAATCTCATTGGTTGGAGTAATACAGACCTTATTGTATTCTAAATATGAGGGATGAGAAAATGTGTTGCAAAGGTGAATATAATCATGGGTATCAAAGGTAAGAAAAAAATAACATCCCATATATCATTTACATGGATTCAATTTATCCAAATATATTTTTTAGGGGATTTCATTATGCTTGAAGGTAAAATCTAAGATTATAAGTAAAAGAACAAAAATAAGGATAGATTCATCCAAATAAAGGATAGTATCAGCTAAGAGGTACATAGTTGATTGGGTTGACATAGTTTTTAGGAAGGGCCAATAAAATATGATGCAAAATATATAATAAAACTACTCAACTATGTTTTATAGATGGTAAAACTAAGGTATGATAAAAAGATACATAGTCAAATAAGTTGATTGTGTACTAAAGATTAACAGAACAAGTAATATATAAGAGACTATGTTGAAAGGGTCAACTATGTTTTTAAGGCATGGGAAAATTTACAAGATAATAACTAAGAAAATATAATTGAGATCACAAGCAATTAAATAAATGTGTTTGATATAATTATATCACATAACACAAATGATGTACTAACATTGGCTATTAAAGGTTTTATAATACTCATATAATGATCAAAGAGCAAACAACAAAACTTTAATGTAAATTATAAGCTAAGTGGCCATTATTGAATTTTTTAAAGTTATAATAAATTTTGAAATTAATGTGATGAGGATTTCGATTTAAGAAGGAACTAGAAAGCAATATATGGATAGTTATAGGTAGTTTAGATGAAAAGGGGTTTTTATTAGTGATGGTATTGTCTTTGTATTGGGGCCTAACCATTCACTTAACAATCCCATAATGATAATGGTGTTAGGTGATTTTAAAATACATATCATCAACCAAATGTTTATATTTAGATAGAAAATCAAGTTAGCTTCCCCCTTGGCTGATGAAATCCATGCAGGTAGACTTTGGGAAGAAAATGTTTAATTTTTTTTAGTGTTAAGTGATTTGGAAGTATGTACAAAAGAGATAAATAGTGTGACTAAATTGATAAATTAAAAACCACATATTTATTCTATTTTTTTTACTCTAAGAAATCAAGTAATTGAAATGAAAATTGAAATAATTTCTATCAAGATAGGTTAACTCCTTTGTTGTCAAGATTACAGAATCAGTTTAGGTGACACTTTATGAAAACATTATAAAATAAATTTGATAGGGTTGCTACTATCTACATAATTAACATTCAAAAATACATAATCAAACATGTCAATTGAGTCTTCTAGAGAGAAAACAAACTACAAAATAATGTCAAGTTAGTTGACCTAGTATGTTTTAGGGTTAGAGTTTTATAGACTACAAATTGTGAAAAATGGGACTGTAAATGAAAAATAGAAATGATAGATAAGGTAAGAATGAACCTTGATAATTTTGAATATTCTTAATTTTTATAATTTATTTTTTTATTCTCAAATGTTTATTTTATATTATAAGAATAGATTTGACTAGGTTGGTGAAGTCTACAAAACTTATGTGCTAAAAATAATCTACAAACAAAGTTGAGTGGGTTGATGAAGTTTGCAAACCTATGTGTTGAAAAAGATATAAAAATAAAGTTGACTTGGTAAATGAAGTCTACAAACCTATATGCTAAAAAAGATAAATATGTCAAGATGATCGATCTAGTAACCTATATTTTAGTAAGACATGCATAGAGAAAATATATTTGTTTTAGAGTGGATGTGTGTTAAACTTACCCACTGACTATTAGACTGTTTAAAAAAATTAGATGTATTAATATAAAAAATAAAAATATATAAGATGATAATAAATTAATGCATGAACATAAACCTAAAAGGGTTAGATTCACATTGGGTTCACTAGAATATATACAAGGGAAAGTGAAGCTGATACACAAATCAATCCTATCTCAAAGAATATAAATCACACTTACACTTACACTTATTGGTACATTTAGACAATTATGGTCATGACCAAGATGTATCGTCTAGATGTAACAAAAGGTTCCTTTACCACAATAATATATCTAGAGAGGGTTCCAAAGCCTCTAGTCAAGTAGCACTATGTGATAACCCTAGATAGGTCCTATGTTTTATTATATTCATAAATTAGATACAAATTAAAGTCTAATATAGTGCTCACTAAATCTTGTGGAAAAAAATGGAGTTAACAAACATAAAATTAAACAAGCATAAAATAATTATAATTAAGCTGTGTGTGTGTGTGTGTGTGTGTGTGTGTGTGTGTGTGTGTGTGTGTGTGTGTGTGTGTGTGTGTGTGTGTGTGTGTGTGTGTGTGTGTGTGTAACCCTAGTATATGGAGAGAGAAATATATTCATAATCCATTACTTATGCTACTTTTATCTATTAAAATAGAGTAAGAGTTAGAGATACTTACCTTGAAGATGAACCCATCGAAACTCAATCTCTCCCTTGGACAAAGGTGCTTTGGAAGAGGTTCTTGTGGTTTGTAAGGATAATTAAGATAGGCCAAAAAATCCAATACTTTTCCATAAGTTAATATTCTTCTCCAGGTATAAACCCTAAGTAATGACTCCTCAAGTATAATGGTGGAAGAATAAATTTTAAATAAGCAAAAATGAATAATTAACTCTATCTCTCTCTAAGAAATCGTGAAATGAATATGTATATATAGTTGAATCTAACCCTAAACCTTTTCAAAAGTTTTTCCAATAGAATCAACCTAATCAACCCTATATCACTAATTGAAAAAATCAAGTTAGGTCTTAATCTAGTAATATAATTTAAGTATAAGGTTGCCTTAGGTTGACATTATTCATTAAATGTCAAAAAGGGTTTTTGGATTATATAGGGGATGTTAAGGTGGTAAATTTATTGGAGGTGTATGTAAGGGAGGTTTAAAATCTTAAGTGAGTGTATAGGATATGTTTGTGTTTATTTTAAGTGGTGGTATAGGGAAAATAATCTTTCAAAGAACCAATGGTCTACCCACCCCTTTCCTGATGTACCCTTTAAGGCATGCACTTAGAGAGATTGAGACAAAATGGGTTCCTACAAGAGATTCATCATCAATAATTGATAAATTTTTAAAATATTATGTGTATATATGTATTACCTTAGGTTTTATCATAACATTGTGTAGTCCCACTAACTTGATTACCACTAGGTCTTCCCTATATCTCCATGCAAAGGCTGAGATTTGATCTTCAGGACCGCATGTTGTTGATGATTCAACTTATTCACATATAGTAGATAATTCTTGAATTTGGGGCTGAGGGTAACTTCATAAAACCTTGTATTTATGTACTCCTTGGGTCCTAAAATGGAATATGTAGAAGGGGGAGGTGGAAGACATGAAGAAGAAGCCATTATTATGCATATAATATCTCTAATTATCTGAAAGTATGGAATTAATCAGTTTAAATAGAGATTGAATTCACACTTTCATCTATTATTTAGATGGTAATGTAATTGTAATTGACTTTTTCAAATGCATATATTACCCTTGGATTCATTATATCCATTGAATTAAATGCATTTAATTAGCCAATTCATGATGATTAATGGAATCAACAATCCTAGATTCCTTTGAGTTCTTCTATTCTCATATTTTTAATTTTCATTTTGAAAGTGTCACCCCTTTTATGGTCCTCATTGCTAGGTGGATTCTTTTTCTTTTGTTCTGAGTGATTTTCCATCTCTATTTGACACTTGTCAATTTCTCACTTCCCCCAAATGCATTACCTTATTTTTACCTAGTCCCCATGTCAATTTAGGTACACATGGTATAATTTCACTATTCTAATTCTTATTAGGATCCTTAATTGTTATTAATTTTTTTACCACCTTAATCTTGTAATATCATGACACTTGGAAACCTCTTATGATTCTTCTCTCCTGGGAGTGTGTTACCCTTTTTCGTTACTATGCAGGTTCTAGGTGAGTGGGATGATGACACATGGTAACATCTCAATGATACATTTTCTTGAGAGACTTAAAAACTTATCTAAATACTTTGATATCAATGGGAATGTAGTATTATGACATGTGGATGTGTATTTCCATCCACTATCCTGTAACTTTCATTCATTAAAGATTTAATCTGTTAGTCATCAGGCAAGCATGATTATGAGACTTGGAAACATCTCATTATTCTACTCACTTAGGAGTCCTTTTTAGAAATTTTTGAGTTTCGAAAAGTTGTGGGTTATTGGTGTATGACTCAGAAACATAATTTTTTTATAAAAATAAATTATAATTCATGTTTCATTTACTCCTAGGGCTCTAGGAGAGTGAGTGAATGCCACATGGCAATCTTTGGCCACTTGGTAGGTGTTCAAGAGAAAAATAGTAAATTTTTCAAAGTAAATATCAACCTTAAAAGATAAAACATAAATAAAAAACACTTTAACAAATATGTAAGTTAGTTAGTTTGAAAGAGGTAAAACCTAACACGCTTTTGGATTAACATGTAAACTTCATAAATCATTAGAATTTGAAAACCTTATAGACATGTGTGAAATAAAACCAAAGTCTAGAAATATAACTCACGACAAGCCTAAGCATAACTTTGGATTGTAATAATAAAAATGTTGAAATGTAAGTCTAATATTTAAGAAACTAACTTAGGCTACCTCACTAATCCTAAAAAATAAAGGATACTTAACAAAGCAGGTCCCTACTTGAAAAAATTAAATGGGGGCATTTTCGAGTATAGAAAATGGTGACTCATAGGGGGAATACTCCAGAGTATTCAATAACCCATATTTATTTGTTAAAAAATATAAATTGAACATGAATCATACCATAAAAATATAAATAAACAATAAACATGAAAGAGGCTCCCAAAAATACATGCAACATACTAGCCTTGCTCATACCTTGGATCTATGTGTGATCGAGTGATTTTATTTTATCCTTATCTTGAATTTTTTAGCAAATACCTAGAATAAACTATATATTTCCAAATGGTTTATTTAAATCAGAAATAAAAATTTTAGGGATCTTAGGCATTGATCTGCTACCATCCAAGTGTTTATATCCTAGAATAGGAGACCTTTGATTCCCCCCTCTAACTTTTCATAAACTTGCATATTATGTGATACATTGATTATATTTCATCATGTGAGTATTTGATCACCTTTATATTTTTATTTAGGTTTATTTTATAAACCATTAGGGAGAATTGGTACCTTTTTTTCCAATATGAATGGAAGAGATGGTTGGAAACCATTATGAAATGGTTGTAGACACTAGAAAATTTCACCATAGGTTCTAGATGTCGCAATCACCTTTTTGACCCCCTTATCCCCCCTTATGTTAGTGAATTTATTAACCCCCCTTAAAAACCAATTTACCACTACCCATATTTATCTAAATCAATTAATTATTAAGCTAATAAAATTCTATTTACGCCTTGCCTTAAGACTACTTTCTACCCTAGAATTTAAGTCCTAACCTCCTAGACTATTTATACCTATATGACCTAACTCCATCAAACAAACTTGAACCATTTCTAATGGTCTTAATTGATAAAAATAAGTATATAAACTATTTTTGGCAAGTTGGACATATTCTACCTTGACCGATGTCAGTTATCCCTTGATCGACATTTATTAACCAAGACTGATATCGATTACTTAAAGATTCCCTGTGACCTTTTCTTGAGAGGTTGAATCATTCGGAGAAAGAACTAAAATCTTGTGTGAATCAGAGTCAACCAAAGATATTTAGTGAACCAAAGAACTATTCTAGAGACCAAAGAGTGTTTCATCACCTCAAGACTAAGGATTCAAGTGTCATTACTCTACCCATTTTGTTTTAGGATTCTAACCATCTCTTATTCAAATTCAAGTCATATTTAGCTAAAAAATCAACAATATCTAGGTATTTTGTGATTTTTTTAAGTTTAGTATATTGTTTTAGTGGCTTAATACTTTCACCCCTTTCAACCTCTCCCCATACTCTCTTTTATGTTAGAGTTATACAACTCCAACACCCATTTTTCACAAAATTCCCACTAACTATTCCTAAAGTTTAAAGTATTAAACCCATGTGTTTGATATCCCTATGTCTTCATTTTGCTTTTATGGCCATTAACCAACCTTCAAAAATCCCAAAAACCTCTTACAACCAGCCCAAAAACTCAATTTTGCCTAAAATCCAAAACTATAAAAAAAAATAACAATGACTGGCATTAGTCATCCCTAACCAACATCAATTAACTAGTGACTGACATTGGTTAACCAGTGATTGGCATCAGTCTCTATATAATTGTATTTTAATAAAATATAAAGTTAAAAACACATCAATCTCAACTAAAAACCCTATTTCTCAACCTCTATCACAACCTAGGTCCAAAAACAATAATTTGAGCCACACTTTAGCACTTTATCATGTCTTTTACATAAGTTAATGTAATTTTATTAAAGTAATCAATTTCTTGAAAATCAATTTATTAAATTGTGTTAAAATAATTTTAATTTATTTATGCAAGCATTTCTTATCATCATTCTTCATAAATTAATTTATTAAAATGAGTGGATTGACAACCTTCCAAAGGAGTCTTGTACTTTTTGGATCTAACACTTTCTAGACAATCCACCTTCCAACATTACTAATCAATCCCATTTCTATTCTTATTCTTATTGTAGGCCATTCCTCCCTATTAAAAGAGAAGTACTTCACATCCTCTAGATCATAGAGTGCACAACCCAATTCAAGTTAATCTACACCTTCTTCCTTTCTTTAGTTTTATTTTCAAAAATAAAATAAAATAAAATGATCTAAAAATATAATGAAAAATTATGGCTAGCTCGGTGGGACCCTAGAGTTTTCTTGTATTCATAATTATTTTTAGGTTATTATAATTGAATTAGTGAAAGAATTATCATTTCACTTCTTTGTCTTTGAAACTAAAATGTTAGTTTCTTTCATTTCTAAATTGAAAATCATAAATTTCAATTTCTTCATTTCACAATAAAAAATGAGTACTTGTTTTATTTGCTTTCTTGAATTGGAAAAGAGGCAAAATCATTTATTTTCATTATATTTCTAAAATGTGAAAGGAAATTTAATATTTTCATTTATTTTTAAACTGAAAAGGCATTCATCCTAGGATAGGAATTACATTCTCATCCTGCATTTAGGAGTATTCTAGTTGTTTTGTACTCATTAAAAGAAATTAAAATTTCCTTTTGGGTTTAAAATCAACCTTCATCCATTGATGTTTGCATGATTAGATCAAATAGATTAATTAATTAGTAAATCAATAATGTATCAATCACTTATTTTCACACACATACCAAACCACTTACATAATCAATTCATCAAACATTAACATTAGGGGATAAAATAGGATTTATAGGTGTGACCCATATCAACTAAGCCTAACACTATGGCCTGGTTACATTATCACTTATTATTCTAAATTATTTAAACTATGGTAGGATATTCTATGTGTAATTTATGATATCACACTTCATTCCATTATATATGCCCATTCATGCTTTAATGCCTATGCCCAACCAACGACCTTGTCACCAACTTATCCACTTGTCAAACTCAAACTTGATTACATTTCACCTCATCGCTTCCTAGTTTAAGGGGGAAAACCTCTTCCCACACTTTGGGCATCCAACCTTCCACTAATAATTAGTTTTTATTTTGAATTTTTTTAATGTAAACTATGTATTAAAAAAGGGGGAAATGTAGACACTAGAAAACTATACTAATGGTTCTGGATGTCACAACCATGGGTTAGACAATTTATTAACCCCCATTAAAAACCAATTTACCCCATACCAACATTTATCTAAATTAATTTATTAATTAAGATAATAAAATTATATTTACACCTCACCCTAACCAATCTCATGGCTAAGTTAGTGATACCTTGTCTTAAGACCATTTACTAACCTAAAATTTAAGTCCTAACCTCCTAGACTATTTATACCCACATGACCACGCTCTCTTAAATAAAATCAAACCATTTTTTATGGCCTTAACTACAAAAAATAATTGAAAAACACTATTTTTGGCAAGTTGGACCTATTCTACCATGATAGATGTTGGTTATTCCTCGATCAATGCTGGTTGACCAAGATAGGCATCAATTACTTAAAGAATTCCTATTACCTTTTATCGAGAGGTTGAATTATTTGGAGAAAGAAATAAACTCTTTTGTGAATTAGAGTCAAACCAGAGTTATCTAATGAACAAAATAACTATTTTAAAGACCAAGGAGTGATTCATCACCTCAAGACTAAGGATTCAAGCACCGTTACTCTGCCCATTTTATTCCAAGCTTCCAATAAACTCTCATTTAATTTCAAGTCATATTCAAGATATAAAATCTATAATAGCTATATATTATATGATTTTTGTAAGTTAAGTATATTGTTTTAGTTGTTTGTTTCTTTCACCCATTTAAATCTCTCTCCACACTCTCTTATGTGTTGAAGTTATGCAACTCCAACACCCATTTTCACCAAATTCCCACTCACCATTCCTAGCCCTTTAAGTATTAAACCCTTGTGTTTGATATCCTTGAGTCTTCATTTTTAATTTATGAACATCAACCAACCTTTAAATAACCCACAAACCTCTTAAAACTAGCTTAGAAACTCACTTTTGCCCAAAAGCCAAAATTATGAAAAATCATATTGACCAACATCAATCATACCTAACTGACATAGATTAACTAGTGAATGGCATTGGTTAACTAGTGACTAGTATCAGTCTTTATGTATTTATATTTTTTCAAAATAGTGAGTTAAAAACCCTTATTAATCTCAACCAAAAACCCTATTTCTCAACCACTGTCAAAACATAGAGCCAAAAATAACAATCTAAACCACATTTTAGAACTTTAGCATTTATTTTGCATAAGTTAATGTAATTTTGTTAAATCAATCAATTTATAGAAAAGAATTTTACTAAATTGTGTTAAAATATTTTTCATTCTTTTATGCAAAAAAGTATTTTCAGTATTCTTCAAAACTTAATTTGTTAAAATGAGTGGATTGACAACCTTTCAAGGGAGTATTATACTTCTTAGATCTAACACTTATTGGGAAATTCACCCTAAAACCTTACTAATCAATCATATTTATAGTCATATTCTTATTTCATGTCATTCTTACCCATCCAAATAGGAGTAATTCACATCATCTAGATCATGGAGTGTGCAACCTAATCCAAGTTCATCTACACCTTCTTCCTTTCTTTAGTTTTACTTGTTTTTAAAAATAAAATGATCTAAAAACATAGTGAAACACTGGTATATGGGAGAAACAAAACTAAAATTTCCATAACTACCCAGAGTAGTAAATGTATCAATGGTTATCACCTCAAAACAAATATTAGTGTGAAAAGCGTGTTTGACCCAAGGAGTGAAAAAAATCTTAATTTGCATGAAATAATGAGAGAAAATTTTACATACTTGATAAAATTATTCAAATATGATATGAACATGGTCAATTTATTATTACATACCTAAATTATGGAAGTCTCAAATACATGGGTGTAAAAAACTTGCCAATCAACTAGATTTTGCATTTCATTTAGGCTCTTACCTAACTTACTCTCCCTTTGAGATCTATCCTCATGGATTTAGTATGTAAGTTCAAACATGTATAAGAAGCTTAGTGTTGTACCTAACATCCCCCTTTTCTCTAAAAGTAAATGGGGACCCACTTTTTTTGAATTTTGATTTTAATATTAAGCTCCTTTTTCATGAGATTATGTAAAATATGGAAAATCTAAGATGTTTCACTTTCAACAAGATTATATTGGCATTTTGTTTTATGATACTAACTTCTATATTGAAAGGATTATTCTTAAAGTTTATATTTTTAGGCTAACTCTTTTATCACTTGTGTAATTATCTTTTTGGATGTTATGTTTTGGGTGTTCCTAGCCCTATTTTCTTTTGGGATTACTACTTAGAAGGCCTTATTTTATAAGGAAATTATTGTGGACATTTTTTTTGAAGCAATTCTCCTGAAGGAATTTGACCTATAGGCTCTTTGCCTTATGAGATTTTGGACCACAGGCATTTTACCCAAAACTAATTCCCACATGGATTATCCTTCAACACTACCAAACTTACCATTCAAGAATTTTAAAATTCCCTACAAAGGGACCCTTCAAATCAAAATTACCCTTTGGGAAACCAAAAGTGCCCCTCACCTTTACGAAGTAGACCCTTCAATAAATTGCTTTCCATGTATTAGACCCTTAGAATCTTTTCCACATACCCTTTGGGACATTTTAAACTAGCCCTTTAGCCTCTTTGGAAGTGTCCTTTTTCCTTTAAACTAGCCCTTTGGCCTTTCCCAAATTGAACCCTTTTATTATTTTCAACCACTTATTTTTGGGCACATACCCTTTGGGTTTTGTGTGATTGACCCTTAAGGACTTTTGTCCTAAATCCTTTACCCTACGAGACTTATCCTTTAGATATCCTTTTTGACCCTTTTACCCCATAAAAAGTGCCCTTTGGCCTTTGTGTTTTAGACCCTTTTTTTTGCCAAGACATACCCTTCAAGATTTTTGTCCCAAGCCTTTCATCCTTTTTGAAGTGGCCACTTACCCTTTCAATATTTTTAAAAGGGCCTTTCAGCCTTTTCAAGGTGTTCATATGCCCTTTCCCTTCTTAGACATACCCTTCATGACTTTTATCTTAGGCATTTTTTCCTTTAGCTAATTCCTTCAGACATTTTGTCTGAGAGAATAGAGACCCTTCAACCCTCCAAAATCTACCCTTCAAAACTTTTGAAATGACCCTTGGTTATATGAAAGTACCCTTTGGGAAACCAAAAGTGCCCTCTGGCCTTTATGAAGTATACCCTTTGGGAATTTTGGCATGGACAAAATGCCCTATGAAGTAGACCCTTTAGATCAAAATTACCCTTTAGGGAAATTGAAAGTGCCCTCCAGACCTTCTAAATAGCCCTTCAGGATAATTTATTTTGAAATTTTACCTAAATGAGTTATTTGAGGAAATTATTATGAACATTTTGTCTAAAATAAATACTCTAAAAGAAATAGTTTGTGGATGTTAACCCAAGATCATTTTGTGACATACACCCTAAGTGATTTATTAGTGGGAATATTATTAAGTCTCACCATAATTAGCCAAAATAAAATCAAAATATTTCATTTCAATACTTTAAATACCCCTGCTATCCTAAGCTAATAAATTTGAATTATACATGAAATAAAATCCAAATGAATGTTGCATAATTATGTTTCATGAACTGATATTCAATGCAAGATTATATATAGCTGATATTCCATGATTTAAAGTTATCATTTCATTCAATATAACTTGTATTCAAAGTCTTCTACCATCTTAAAGTGACAAAGATCCCTAGTTTTTACTTCAAGAGTATATTAAGAACAACAATCGAGCTAGAGATAATTTATTTGCACTAGTATACATATCACATAAGAGAAGCACAAAGAATGTAGCAATGGCATCTACATCTAGAACAATCCAAGGTAGTAATTCACCATCCCTATATTCGATTAAGAACTCCATATAATTCATTGATAGAGTATTCAACACCATGGTGTTTGGAGATAAATACAATAATTATTCAACATTATGGGATGTCATTGATATAGTGGGTATTTTTTCACTAGAAGATGATATGACACTAGTAAATAGATTATTTTTGAAGGAATTATTGGCTTTCAAATTCCATAGACTACACTTTGTTGTATTCAAGATGGAATTGATGCCCTAAATTGACCTCTTGAGGGACTTTTTCTTCTCTAGCAAGATATCATAGGATGCTTTCCTACATCACTCTAATAATAATATGATGGTTGATTACATTTTAGAGCCAAATTTTCAAATATTTTTGTCATTAATTATCCATGATGTCTAATTCAATAAGCACACATTGGTATATTTAAACATAGAAACCTCAATGGAGAAAGTGTTATCTTCATGGCTCCTCCTAGACTAGACCATCACATGAAAAGAGAAGAAGTTGAAGGGAGAAATCCCAATTGATAGATTTAGGATGGGGATTTATATCAACATGAAACACCTCAATAGATTATATGGTATGCCTAATATTAATTTTGTCAATTTTGATTGGGTGTCATTGTTATATATGATGCTCACACATGATGCCACATATGCCTTGGGAAAAATCATAACCATGTGGATGAGGAAGAAAATTATCCACAAAGATAGGGACCCCACACCCACATGATAATTATTTATGATGTCATACCTATTGGATGCATTCATGGGAACAAGTTATAGAGACCTTGGTACATTATGGGATCTAGCCACAAAATCTAAAAAGAATAGAATTTGTGACCACTACCAATTCATGCACATTTATTTCTATACCAAACACATGGTGAGGATATTTGAGGATGTCTATACTTGGGTTTGGAAATCCATTCATGGCTCACCCATGCCTCAGATTAGGCATAATATTGTGAATAACTTGGATAGTAAAGGGGATTACTTTCTCTATCCAAATTTTACTATCATAATGGTATGGGGAAGCAAGGTTCACTTCCTTGTGTCTTCCAAGGTTTGTTTCAAAAAAATTAGCTGAATAGGAGATTACCTTCTAATTATTGAAGAGAATTGAAGAATATTTATCAAAGTAGAAGAAAGCATTATATTTTGGTCATCTCATAACTATTGGTAGGGTGACATCCATGATGAAAAATCACCTCAGGGAAGTAAGTGGCAAATGCAGGAGTTATCCTTTCTCTTCACTTCCACATAGAGACTAGGATCTACATGAGCTAGACCATAAGAATATTCACAAATTCAACATCCCATATAGTCATGAGCTCTATGACTATGAATTATTATTTTTTAATGCCAATTTTAATGAAAAAGTGTTGGAATGGTTTTAGATCACTATATTATGGGAGGATCATTTGATAATTATCTGAGATGACCCTTCTATTACCACCAAGGAGTTATATAGTAGAAATGCAATTTTTAAAGGGTGTAAACATTCATATTTTTTGAGAGGATAGTCTGAGGAGTATTCTAAAGCCTAGGTTACTTCCTCCTCCCAAGGACTTCCTCTAAAATTTAAGTTAAAATTCTTAAAGAAGGATCTTGGGCTACTTGATCCTAGTTCAACTAGGGGAGGACAAGTAGGGTACCCCATCAACCTTGACTTTGATGAGGAAGAAATAAAATAAGAAGTGTCTACTATAAGTTCTAGTCAAATGCCAAATGTTATTCCCTAGATTCATATTGTTACATCCATTAGGATAGAAACTCTAGGAGAAACAACATCATGACCACAAGACTCTCCCATGTAATCAAGAGCCCCTTATTCTATAAGAGAAATCCTAGGACTCCCATGGGTAGTCCTATAGTAGAGGCATCATAGGGATTGTCTACTCTACCTCCACATTTAGAACCTACTATGGGAGACATGGTGATTATCAAAGACATTGAAGATGATTCATATGAGGAAGCTAAGCTAGAGACAGCCAATGTTATGAGCCTCCAAGTAGAGCTGATAGAGCTTGCTCTTTCAAGTACCTAATATTTCATCAATTTTATTTTGTCTTATATATGCATATTTAAGTATTATACATTTTTTGAAGTTCTCACATACATTCCCTTCACTTCCATTACTACCATTTCCCTTTATATCTCCACTTTCATCCCATTCAACACACATACCCCTATTATTCTTACTAGCACTTCCACTATTAGATACCTAAATAAAATAAAGTGTTTAGGAAGGTGAAGATAGATTTGGTAACCTCACAGCTACACATCTAGTCCACTTAAACCACCCTTCCACTACTAACTACCACTTCCATAGAGGAGACCACAATGACATGCACTAGTAAGTGAAGGAAGGCTAAGCTGAAAATATTCATGGTCCACCCATTTCCTTAGTTTGGAGGAGTGGATTGGTCTAAAATCATATGGCCTTCCAATTTGGATGTCCTCACTAAAGCCCATAATATAAAACAAAAGTCTCAAGAGGAGGTAGAGGAAGAGGTTATTGTCATAACCTCTGATTCATCCTAACTAGATGTTCCTCCATGGGTAATGGATTTAAGAAGCAAGGCTTCATAATTTATAAACTTCATGATCATTGAGCTTCCATATATTTCCACCTTGTTTGATCCTCCAACTAGAAACATCCAAAGGGTGAAGAATATAAAATTAGAGGATGACAAGGGCACTCAGATCATCATTGAGGAAATTCAAGAGGTGTTCTCCCTTATCAAAAGGTAGAACAAATAGCTAGGGTAATATTTGTATGAGGAAAATCTAGAAAACCTTGCTTAATCACACAAGGATGCCATAGTTGTAATCCACAAAGGCATAAAACTAGATATATAGGAGCTAGAGGTAGAGGTACAAGTATTAGAGAAGGAAGTGGAACAACTCAACAAAAATTCCAAGACAATGCACATTCTTGTGGGTATTGAAGTTGAAGTTTAAGAGCTAACTTCAAAATGTTATAACTCCCTAGAAGCAATGGAGTTTATGAAGGATAAGATGGCCCCTCATGTGAGCTAAGCCAATAAATTATTGAACTCTTTGAGAGATGATAGTGTCAAACTGAATATGCTAATTTTTTATATAGGAAACTGAATATATAGTCATCTCAACCTAATTACTATGCTGGAGGCATCAAATGCCTTAAACCTAGTAGTCATTTAGAAGGACGAAAAGAATTGGTTGCATAATGTTATGGCTATAATCCCAAAATATCAAGCAAACGAGTCTTAAATTCTTTAGATTTTGCATGATCTAAAGTTATCTAAAGTTAAAGACTCCATTAGTAAGCTAATTAGTAGAATCAGTTTTGACAAGATTATCCAAGAAGTGGCTGATGAGTTCAATAAGATCTTGTAGGGTCAAAAAATTGAGTAAAATTAATCAAAATTAAGCAAGGCTTGAAAGAAGTTCACTAAAGTTTAGATATTCAAGAATAAATTTCAAATAACCAAGGATGATCATGTGAAGCTCCTTGGACAGACAAAGAGAATCCATCAGTCATCATTGATAAATTTAGACATCATACAAAAGTAGTATGGAGTGGTGCATAAATTTTATGAAGATAATGAAGTGAAGAACAAGTAGGCTTTTAGAGGTATAACTAGATCCACAACTTCCATGTCAACTTCTAATTCAACCAAGATGCATGCATCACTTTAAATGGTCAAACCTTGATAGGCTAGAATTTTATGCATGTATAATTTTTTAATGACCAATGTAATTAGATTTTGAGTGACTAATTATAAATAATTGAATTTTTATTTTGTGTACATGTATATGTTTCATAATTTTGAAAAGTTAATTTATTTATTTTTAATTCTAGTTCTCTTTTAGATTATTTTAGATCATGGTTAGAATTGTATGTTCTAACTAACACTTGTAAATACTTGCATGAAATTGGAGGATGAGGTAACCCCTTCCCCAAGTTTATATATACAATTTTAACTCAGCTTAATTTTATATGTAAGAATATTTTGGAATACATAGCAGCAAATAATTTTTATTGTCAGCAAAGTGTTCTGAGTATTTTCTTTCTAATTCCATGTAATTTATTATTTCCATAGTTATATGATTCAATAATCTTTAGTGTGCTATAACTATGAGTATATTATTTACTTCTTTGTTTATTTACTAATATCAGATGTGCAATAGATATTAAAGTATTAGTGGATGTGTTGATTAAATTATTTAAGTTAATTTAATCATATTTTTGAATGTGTATTTATACTTTATTTGGTGTAGTTTTTTGTGTGTGTATAATAGCTACCTTAGATAATTCCTTTACCCAAGCCATAATCTCCTAATTGAGCGTGTGTAATAGCTACCCCAAAAGGAGAAACATTTGTCTTAGGCATGTGAATTTTGTGCATTTTTGTTCCCTTAGACTTTGTATCCATGTCTGATTACATGTGTGTTATTGCTGCTAGCAACAAGTATAGGTTTTGAGAAATCATAGGTCTATTCAGAAACCAACTAGAGAAGTAATTCCCAATAACCATGGAGTCTCCTTTTTTCCCTACCTTACCCTTATTTTTGATTTTTTTATTAGGATCTACCCAATTTAGATTAGAAACTAGCCACCCGTCCAACTCACATAGAAATTAACTCTATTATAAGGCCATGCCTCCATCTAAAAAACCTTGTCAACAACCTACATGCCCTTACCCTACTCCATCTATAGGTTGAAATAGACAACATACCTATAAATCATGCCTTAGAGTGGAGTTTACCTCCATTGAGTTCCTAAAATTTTAAAGTCTACCTCATTCTACTGTAGTGTGCATAAAACCCACATCAATAGTAATCTACTAGTGCTAGTAGGAGGGCATTGAACCCCCTAATAATAGAGGTTATTATTTGCATAGATTTTCACTAGAGTCACCTAAGAGAATGACTAATTTTAATTCCTAGGATGGTTTATTAGCATTACCCTTGACAATTCATAAGAGACCTAAAGATATGACAATAGCTCTAGTTCAAAATAATCCACTACCTCCACTAGGGCACCCCTTACCCATAAGGAACCTTTTGCCTTTTAATCCACCAATGGATCAACAACAGCCCTGGTTAGTTGTATCTTCCATCACCATCCTAGAATCTATGCATGATTTTCCTTGAAACCTCAAAAAGTATTTACCACCCTTTTCTCCTTCAAGACCAAGGACAACAAAAGAGCATATCAAATCTATTAAAGATGCTTTAAGATTAATGAATTTAGTTAATGAATATGTTATGTGTTGATTATTCCCTTTTAATTTAATGCATGTTTCTTATGATTAGAATTTAAATCTAATGTAAAATTCCATCACCAATTGGGAAGAATGTCAAATGAATTTTCTTACATATTTTTGACAGGTCACCGATCCTGGATTAGTATATCAACACTTTACTAGTATGAAGAGGGAGCTTAATGAGCCCATCCATGATTTCAACACAAGGTGGTAGAATATGTATAACTATTTAATCCTAAGGTATAAACCATAAACAACATTAGCATTGTATATATATATATATATAAGAATGCCTTAGACCCTATCACCAAAGTGTTCCTAAGAAGAGCACCTACTACTAATAATTTTGCATTGACATTCAAATAGGCTATTATTATTGATAGATAAATTAACCATAGACAATAAGGGAACCTAACATCAATAATAGATTTGCAGTGCTTAATTTGATACCACATGTGAATAAGAATGTTTTAGCATACAATTAAAATCAATTATACACATTATCTCTACTGACATAGAAGATGCAGCCAAATTTTGGCTACTTAAACAACCATGTGATAGGAAATAATTACCAATATAACCAACGTGAAATTCACTCCCCATGTCTATTTTACAAGTTATGGTCATACAAAAATTGAATTAGAATATATCCAAAAGATGTTCTAGAAGTATGATTTCATGAACATGTAATAAAAGATGGGCAATGTCAATGCCCCAACTAACAACCAAAACACCAAGTTTTACAGATATACTATACCATTAAATATGCATACAAATAACATGGATTAGCCCAATAATCTCTCAAAAATCAACATATCTAAAATAACTCTCCCTATTAGTGCAGGATACATAATACACCCCAACATGGCAAGCTCGATTGTATTTAGTTATGTATAGTGTTTAAGATATTTTAGAGGGAAGTAACTACATAGGATAAAATAAATAATCTACTAAAATCCCATCAGTATCCTATATCCTATAACACCACCATGTTATTTAAAACTCATGAGTTTCCCTTCCTATGTAAACATGATAATGAACCAGAAGATAATACAAAGTTCATACATTTTATTAGTTCCAAAGAGGTATATAAAAATTAAGTAAAAAAACCACTTAACTCCTTGACTCCTCTAAATACCATGACAATTCCTCCAAGTCCCAAACAAGACAACAATCTACCCCCTTTGAAAGGTAATGATCAACTACCAAACAAGGAAGAAATAAGTAGAGAAAGATACAACATTGTGGAAGATATGAAGAAGATTAATTCAAATATAAATCTCCATGAGTTAGCCCAGATCACTGAGCAAAAGGAGATATTATGGAATTCCATTACTAGAAAGGATCCTATGGAGAGAACTAGAGTGACTATAGACAAAGCAAAGGTTGTTGATGCCAATGTCATTTACAAGAGCAAGCCCAAAGAACCAATATATTTTATGACTATCAAAGCATTTGGTAAGAACATTCATAACTATTTGGTTGATTTTATAAAATCTAAAACTATTATGCACACCTCCATATGTAAAAATATTGGTCTCACTCCAACCCCTTCAAATAGATTAGTCTCTCAAATAGAAAAATAGTAGTACTAGTAGTTGGAGAAATGAATAACATAATCATTCAAGTAGAATTAGAACTAAGAGTCTAGATGACTATCGATATTATGGTAGTGGACATACCCAAAGGCTATGGGTTATTACTGAGTAGAGATTTGTCCAAACTGCTCAATCGACATATTTTAATAGATTTCTCACATATCTAGCTACCATGAAGAGGAGTTGTGAACCAGATTAGAATTGATAGAGAGCTAGGAATGAAATATCCCATCATAGAATATAATATAAAAATGAAGAGGTTAAGTATGACTCTCCCACTTTTTGTTTATATACTTTCACCACTCACAATCCAACACAAAACCTAGAACTTGAAAGTTTAGATCAGTTATGGACTATGCATTTTGATGGAGCTAGGTCCAAGTAAGCATAAGGTGTATGAATTGAGATAATTGATTCTCAAGGTAAGAAGTTCTCGATAGATTATAGATTAAAGTTTCCATTTACTAATAATAAATCTAAGTACAAAGTTCTAATTTTAGGATTATAGTTTGAACTAAAGAATAATGTAACGCATATAAAATTATTTGATGATTTAGAGTTAGTAGTTCACTAGGTAATAAACAAATATTAGTGAAAATTATCTTATTTAAATAGATATAATCATAGAGCATAAGATTTAATTGATATATTTGAAACTTTTAACATAGTATCACTCTTGAGAGAGAAAAATCAAGCCATCAATTCACTAGTTGTTACTACCAATATCAAGCCATTACATATGTCTGAGGTAAAAAGATTTTCTATTGAATTGGTCCCTTGTGCCTTTATTTTAGATAATGTAGAAAATTTCTAGTCTTTAATGATGATCAATAGATTATTCAGTTCTTAACTAATTTAGAGGATTTCAAGTCCTAAATCATTGATGACAAGGACATTAACCACTTTTTCCAAGAAGAAATAGATAAAGAGGGTATTCTCCAACTCAAATAAAATTAAATTCCAGTTAGCTTAGTATCCTTAGAAAGACCATTCAACTTAGACCCTCATGTTTAGTAGATTAGATAGCCTAAGGTTGATGAATCAGACTTCAAGAGAGAAAACCTAAAAGAAGACCATAACCTATGTTATGTGAATATTGGCCTCAGCTACACCATGGAGGAAAGATATTGGGTTAAGGATTTGATTGCTCAATACAAGGACATTATCACCTAGACATATGAAGACATAAATGTGTATGAACCACAAGTCATCACCCACATGATTCCCCTAAATCAAGACCATAAACCATTTAGATAGAGGTAGAGGCTAGTAAATCATATTCTAGAGCCTCTTATTCAGAAGGAAGTGGAGAAGTTATTAAGTCCCAAAATCATCTTCCTGGTTATAAATTCTAATTGGATGGAAAATTTAAGAGTGGTAAGATTTGATTGTGTAGATTACAATAACTAGAACAAGGATTTTGAGAAAGACAATTATCCTCTACCTTCTCTAAATGAAGTAATAAATGCAGTGGGTGGTTCTAAGATGATGTCCTTTTTGGATGGATTTTTAGGATAAAATTAGGTACTAATGAAGTTTTAGGATAGAATGAAGGTGATTTTTACCATGAAATGGGATACTTATGCATACAAGAGGATGTTATTTGGCTTGATCAACATAGGAGCTACCTCTTAGCATGCCATGGATCATGCCTTCAAGAAACTAATAGGAAAATCCATAATCATCTATATGGATGGTCTTTCGATGTTTTTAAAGAATATAAAAGATCACATAAGTCACCTACAATCCATATTTGAGAGGTGCAAAAGTTTCAAGATTTCATTTAAACCTAAAGAAAAGCATATTTGGAGTCTCTGATGGGAAATTGTTGGGACATATTATCATAAAGGATGGGAGCACCATTGATCTAGATAAGATCAAGGAAATTTTAAAAAATTAGTAACCAAATAGTAAGAAGGATCTCAAGTCATTATTTTATAAAATAAACTTCATGACGAAGTTTATCTTAGGGTTTGTAGAGATCATCAAGCCTCTAAATGCCATGCTGAAGCAAGATGCCAAAATAGAGTAGATAGTTAAACCCATAAAGTATTTCCAAGACATAAAATATGTCATATCATATGCCTTAATATTAATTAGTCTATACTTTACAAAAGATTTTCACTTATATTCATTCTCTTTAGAACACACTATTGTTATATTTATCACAATAAGGACAAAGCTGAACATTTGATTATCTTCATGAGCACAAACCTAAAAGATGTAGATCTCAATTATTCTATGGTCAATAAATATATTTTTGCTCTTGTCAAAGTAGTGAATAAATTTTGACATTATATCTTAAGGAACAAAACCATTACTATTTCACCTAACCCTACTACCAAGCTCTAAGAATTCCACATAGAGATCAAGCCTATAAAGATCATTAGAGGTTAAGGTATTGTTCAACTCATGATTGAGACTAATCCTTAAATCATAATTGAAGAGGTATGTGTGGAACAAGTTTTTAAAGGAGACTGGTATATAGATATAATATAGTATTTAATTATAGGAACTTGTCCCCCAGAGCTTAGTAGAGGAGAGATTTGAGGATTAAATCAACTCATTTCATGATCAAAAAGGGAGTCTTGTACAAAAGGAACAATGAAGATACTTATCTTAGTTGTGTATATGTAAAGGAAGCTAAATATATTCTAGAGAAAATGTATCAAAAGATAGGTAGTGATCACCCTGATGGGAATACCACAACCCTAAAAAACTTGACGTTGGTTTATTATTGGCAACCATCTTTAAGGATGAACATATGCACATCAAGAACTACCATGAATGACAAATATTAACTAAGAGAGAAGTACATGTAGAAATGCCTCTATAGCCAATTGTTAAAGGAAGGCTATTTGTACAGTGGGGTTTAGAATTAATTGGTGTAATCAACCCAAATTCCTTATCATACCATAAATTTTTACTCACATATACAAACTATTACACTAGATGGATAGAAGCAGTAGCCATAAATAATAGTATAGCACAAGATGTGATTAAATTTTTAGAGGAACACATAATGACTAAATTTTACATGCCCATCTTTTTAGTTTATGACAATGGACCAGATTTTATATATGTAAAATTCACTGAATGGGTGCATGATAATTAGATCATAATTAGGTTAGCATCTAATCACTACCCTCAGGAAAATAAATTAACAGAGCCAAAAACTTAAATTATGATTGATGTTATCAATAAATCAATAGGGGACAATCCTATGGACTGACATAATTTACTAAAGTATGTTCTTTGGGTAGACTAGTTGAGATACAAGCAAACCCTAAAATCTTTTCCCTACCTACTAGTTTATAGGCAAAAACTATTTTCCCCAATCACATTGAAACTATCCACCTATCAGTTTATGCAAGATTACATGGAACCAAATGAAAAAGTAGAATCAAGATTGCTTGATATAATATAAATGGAGGATTTAAGGACTAAAGCCTTGAAAAATTTTATCAAACACCAAGACATAGTCAAGTGGTGGTTTAATAAAAGAGTGAAAGTCAAAGCATTTAGAATTTTAGATCTAGTGTTACTATGGGATAAAGCCCATGAAAAGAAAGGAAAACATGACAAATTTAACCCATTGTGGATTGGATCCTATTAGATTTTAAATATCATGGGTAATAATGAATTTCATCTAAAAGATCTTCAAGGCAATGAACCTACATATCTAGTCTATGGACAATTCCTAAAGCATTACTTTAGAGTTGTTCCATCTATGGATATTATTTATTAAGGAGATTCAGATAATTTTATACATAGGACTAGAGTAGGTTTCCATGTTTTCTAGTTTAGTTTCTTGCTTTCTATTTTAGTTTTTTGGTTTCTAGTTTAGTTTCTCACTTTCTAGTTTAGTTTCTTTCTTTCTAGTTTAGTTTCTTGATTTCTAGTTTAATTGTTCTACCTTTTAGTATTTGGTTTTCTTAGATTATTTTAATTATTTATAGATTAGTTATTCTTTTTTTTTTTAGCATTCTAGGTTGTGTTTTCTCTAGTTATTATCAATCTAAAATCCAAAACAACTGAGTTTAGGACTTGTAAAAAAGGGGAAAATTAACCTTGACATATTGGGGACTAGTTTATAGATTGGGCGCATTCCTGTGTTGTTGAGAGTTTAGGATGAAGGAAAGTGATCATAGGATTATTTTGAATTATGTCACAATTGAATACTTTTACCAGGCATGTGGAAGTTGTTCTTGAGGTACTTCATACAAATTTAGAATTTTTTTTTGTTTCATTAGATCAAATGCACTCATCATGTTCAATACTTATTGGAAGTGACAATTCTAGGTGTAAATTTGGTTGGTAGGGATGTTTTAGTAATAATGAATTTTATAACTATACCAACCCATTGGGATTTTATATCCTCTCTTTTTCATTAATTTGAACACAAGAAGAACAAAACAAAAAAGAGATAAAAGAACCAATGAGTTCAAAACAACAAAAGAAAATTTAAATAAAATTACAAAGGCTCACATTATAGAATAAGGTCAATACACAGTGCATCATGGTTATAAGAAGATAATGGAAGGAGTAGAGAAGAAGCCTAAGGTATCTATGTCAGGGCTATGGATGCTTAGCTAGCAAAAAAGTAATGCCTAATCTTCCCTTGATTTAATGAGCTTTAACAGATGCTAGAATGAAACCTACAGCTTCATCAAAACCTTATGAAAAACTCATCATAACAAGGGCTAAATAAACTACACATTTAACACACATAGATATATGGAATTATAAGGAAGTATGTTATGTGAATTAATTTGTCAATCTCTTTCATGTTTTTGATTTAAGTATTTCTCTATGACATGCTTCAAGATTGATCTAAGGATTGTGAGAATGGAGTTTGGGGTTTTTTAATACTTAGGATTATTTCCCCTGTAATTCATCATTTATTGTACAAAAAATCCCCATTTTATATAAAAGGAAATGTGGATCCACTTTTTTTTAATTTTGATCTTGATATTGAGCTCTTTTTTCATGAGATTATTGAAAATCTAGAAAATCTAAGATGTTTCACTTTTAGCAGGATGATATTGGCATTGTGTTTTATGAGACTAACTTTTGTATTGTAAGGATTATTATTTGGGTTTATATTTTTAGGCTAACTCTTTGATCCCTTGTGTAATTATCTTTTCATATGTTATGTTTTGGGTGTTCTTGGCCTATTTTTTTTTAAATTTCTTATTTATAAGGCATTATTTTTTAACGAAATTATTGTGGACATTTTTTTTGATGCAATTCTCTTGAAGGAATTTAGCCTATAAGCTCTTTGCCTTAAGGAATTTTAGACTAAAAAAATTTCCCTAAAATAATTTCCCCAATGGATTATCCTTTGACCATACCAAACTTACCCTTCAGGAGTTTTCAAATGCCTTACTAAGTAGACCCTTTAGAGCAAAATTACCATTCAGGAAACCAAAAGTGCCCCTCACCTTTATGAAGTAGACCCTTTAGGAATTTTTTTTCCATGAAGTAGACACTTTGAATCCTTTCCACACACCCTTTAATACCTTTTGACCTAGCCCTTAGGCCTCTTTGAAAGTGTCCTTTGTCCCTTGAACTAGCCCTTCAGCCTTTCTCAAATTGAACCTTTCTACCCTTTCTAACCACTTCTTTTTGGGTGCATACCCTTTAGGTTTTATGTGATAAGCCCTTTAGGAATTTTGTCTTGAATCCTTTACCCTATGGGACTCATCATTTAGATATCCTTTATGACCCTTTTTCCCCATGAAAAGCACCCTTTAACATTTGTGTTTTGGACCCTTTATTTTTCCATGACATACCCTTCAGTATTTTTATCCCAAGCCTTTGACCCTTTTTTAAGTGGCCACTTACCCTTCAAATATTTTTAAAAGGACCTTTCAACCTTTTCAAGGTGTCTATATGCCCTTTCCTTTCTTAGACATACCCTTTGGTAATTTTGTCTCGAGCCCTTTTTCCTTTAGCAAATTCCTTCAAAAATTGTCTGAGAGAATATAGACCCTTCAACCCTCTAAAAATTACCCTAAAAAACTTTTGAAATGACCCTTAATTATATGAAATTACCCTTTAGAAAACCAAAATCACCTTCTAGCCTTTATTAAGTAGACACTTTGGGACTTTTATCATGGATAAAATTCCCTACGAAGTGTACCCTTCAGATCAAAAGTACCCTTTGGGGAAATTGAAAGTGCCCTCCACACCTTCAAATTAGCCCTTTGGGATAATTGATTCAGGACTTTTGCCCAGATGAATTATTCAGGTAAATTATAATATAAATTTTGTCTAAAATAAATCCTCTAAAATAATTAGTCTATGGATGTTGACCCAAGAGCATTTTTTGACATACACCCTAAGTGATTTATTACTAGGAATACTACTAAGTCTCACCATACTAAGCGAAAATAAAAGAAAAATATTTCATATCAATACTTTAAAGACCCTTGCCAACCTAAGCTAGTATATTTGAATTATAGATAAAATAAAATCCAAGTGAATGTTGCACATTTATGTTGCATGAACTGATATTCAATGCAGGATTTTATATAGTCTATACTCCATGATTTAAATCCATCATTGGATTTGAGATAACTTGTATTCAAAGTCTTCTGCTATCTTAAAATAATGAATAGCCCTTGATTACACTCCAAGAGTATACTACAAACAACAATTGATCTAGATCCAAGTTATTTGTCCCAGCATATAGAGCACATAAGAAAAGCATAGAGAATGAGTAATCGTGTCTACATATAGAACATTTTGAGGTATTAATCCACCATCCCCATATTTTATTAAGGACTCTAAATAATTCACTAATACAGTATTTGATGCCATGATGTTTGGAGATAAATATAGGAATTATTTAGCATTATGGGATGTCATTGATTCAATTGATGTGTTTTCACTAGAAGTTGATATGACATTAGAAAATAGATTATTTGTGAAGGAATTCTTGGCATTAAAATGCTAGAGACTACACTTCACTATATCCAAGCTAAAAGTGATGCCTTGCATTGACCTCTTGAGTGACTTGTTCCTCTCTATCAAGATATTGTAGTATGCCTTCCTACATCACTTTAATAACAATATGGTGATCACTTTCATTTCAAAGACATATTTTCAAAGATATTTGTCATTGAATATACACAACATCTATTTCAATAAGCATACATTGGTGCAATTCAACATAGAGACCTAAATGGATAAGGCGTTGTCTTCATGGCTCCTCTTAGACAAGACCATCACATGGAAAGGGAAAAAGATAAAGGGAATAATCCTAATTGATATATTTAGGATGGGGATTCACATCAACATGACACTCCTAAATGGATTTTATAGCATGCCTAGCATTCATTTTACCAATTTAGATTGGGTTCCATTTTCATATATGATGCTCACACATGATGTTGCATACACCCTAGGTGAGATCATAATCCTATGGTTAAGGGAGTAAATTATCCACAAAGATAGATAACCTAAACCCACATGAGATTTATTTATGATGTCATACCTATTGGACACAATCATGGGAACATGTCAAAGAGATCTTGGTGCATTGTGGGCTCCAGCCATAGACTTAAAAAAAAATAGAATCTATGACCACTACTAGTTCATGAACACTTATTTCTATACCAATCACATGGTGAGTATCTCTAAGGATGTCTATCCTTAGGTTTTGAAAGCCATACATGGCTCATCCATGTCTCAGATTGGGCATAATATTGTGAAGAACTTGGATAGGAAAGGGTATTAATTCCTCTACCCAAATTTTATTATTATCATGGTATGTAGAAACAAGGTTGTCCCCTATGTCTTCCAAGATTTATTCCAAAGAAATTAGCTAGACAGGAGATTACCTTCCAATTATAGAAGAGAATTGAGGAAGATTTGTCAAGGTAAAAGAAATAATAATATTTTATTCATCTCTTAACTATTGGTAGGGTGACATAATTGATGAGATATTACCTTGGGGAAGTGGGTAGAAAACACATGAGTTATACTTTCCTTTCACTTCCCATAAAGACTAGGATATGCACAGGCTGGTCTAGAAGCATATTTGCGTATTCAACATCCCATATAGTCATGATCCCTATGACTATGAATTCATCCTTTTCAATGCCAAATTTGATGAAGAAGTGTTTTAATGGGCTCATATCACTAGATTTTAGGAGGATAATTTGATAGTGATCTAAGATGATACTCTTTTTACCACTAGGGAGTTGAATAGCAAAAAGGTACTTTTCAAAGGGTGGTAACATTTATATTTATAGAGAGGATAGTTCGAGTAGTCCAAAGACTAGGATACTTCCTCCTCATAAGGAATTCATCTTAAATTAAATTTGAAAGTAGTAAATAAAGAACCTAAGCTGCTTAAGCCTAGTTAAACTAGGGGAGGACAAGTAGGGGACCCCATCAACCTTAACTTTGATAAGGAAGAAAGAACATAAGACGCACATACTAAAAGTTATATTCAAATTTTAATTGTGATTCCCAAGATTCATATTATTACATTTATTAGGATAGAAAATCTAGGAGAATTAGTATCATTGCCACAAGACTCTCCTATGCAAGCAAAGACTCCCTTAGTCTACAATAGAAATCCTAAGACTCTCATGGGTAGTCCTATATTAGAGGCATAAAAGGGCTTGTCTACTCTACCTTTATGTTCAAAACTAGCTAGGGGAGATGTGGTGATTATCAGAGACGTTGAGGATGATTCAAATGAGGAAGCTAAGATGGATAAAGCCAAGGCTATGAGCCTCAAGATAGAGCTGGTGGATCTTACTCTTTAGGTACCCAATATTTCATTAGTTTTTCTTTGTCTTTTATACACATCTTTGAGTAGTCTACCTCTAAGTAAGTTCCCAAATCCATTACCCCCTTCAACTATTACAATTTCCCCTTCCATAATCACTTTCATCTCATTCACCACACAGAACCCTTTTGTGCCTATCGTCACTTTTATTGTTAGAGACCTAAATAAAAATAAAGTATTTAGGAAGGTGCATATAAATTTGGACACATCATATCTCCATGTTCATTCCACTCAAATCACCCTTCCAATACTAACTACCACTTCCATAAAGGAGACCATAATGATAAGCTCTAGTAGGGGAAGGAAGGCTAAGCCCCAAATAGTCATAGTCCACCCACTTCCTTAGTTTGGAGTAGTGGATTGGTATAAAATCATATGGCCTTTCCTTTTAAATGTCCTCACTAAATCCCATAGGAAAAAATAGAAGGATTTAGAAAAGGTAGAGGAAGAGGTTGTTATCATAACCTCTAATGCATCACAACTAGATATTCCTCTATGGGTAGTGGATTTGAAGAGCAACGCTTCTCAATTTCCAAAATTCAAGATCACTGAGGCTCCATCTGTTTCCACCTTATTTGATCCTCCAATCATTAACATCCAAAGGGTGAATAAGAGAAAATTATAAGATTACAAGGGTACTCAAATCATCCTTGAGGAAAGGAAAGAGGTGTTCTCCCTTACCAAAAGGCATAATAGACAACTAGGGAAATATTTGTATGAGGAAAATATAACATACCTAGCTTAATCACACAAAGATTCCATAGTCACAATCCATGAGGGCACAAAATAAGCTCAGTGGGAGCTATAGGTAGAGGTGTAATTATTATAGAAAGAAGTAGAGAAACTCAAGGAAAAGGCCAAGATAGTGCACATTCTTTTAGGTATTAAAGTTAAAGTTTAGGAGATAGTTTCAAAATGTTATAACTTCCTAGAAGAAATAGAGTTTACGATGGTTGATATTTCCCCTCATGTGAGCTAGAAAAATCAATTGTTCAACTCTATACAAGATTATAGTTCCAAATTGAAGATGCTAGTTATCTATTTAATAAACATGATATATAGTCATCTCAACCTAATGACTATGCTAGAGACATCAAATTGCTTAAACCTTATATTCATTTGGTAAGAGGAGGCAAAGGATTGGTTATAAAACATTAGATATTTAGTCCCTAGATATCAATCAAATGAGGTTGGGATTCTTCAAATTTTACATGAGCTAAAGTTATATAAAGTTAAAGACTCCACTGGTAAACTAATTATAAGAATCAATTTTGACAAGCTTATCCATGAAGTGGTTGATGAGTTCAAGTAGAGTTTGTAAGGTTTGATAATTGAGGAAATTGAATCAAAATTAAGAAAGGATTCAAATAAGGTCACTAAAATTGAGATCTTCAAGAATAAATTTTAAATAACCTAGGATGAGCATGTGAAGATCCTTGGGTAGACAAAGAGAATCCATCAGCCATCACTGCTAAATTTAGACATCATAAAAAATTAGCATGGGGGGATCATAAATTATATGAAGATAATGAAGTGAATAATAATTATGCTTCTAGTGATTAAATTGCATCCACAACTACCACATAAACTTCTACTCCAACCAAGGTGCATGCAACACTTCAAATGAGCAAGCCTTGATAGGATGGAATATTATGCATGTAAAATTATTTTATTACCAATTTACTTATATTTTGAGTGGATATTTATAAATAATTGACTTTGTATTTTTTTTACATGCACATGTTTCATAATTTTAAAAATCCAATTTATTTATTTTTACTTTTAGTTCTCTTCTAGATGGTTTTAGATCATAGTTAAAATTGCTTATTTTGACACTTGTAAAAACTTGATTGAACTTAGAGGATGAGGTTACCCTTTCCCTAAGTTTATATATACAATTATAAATTGACTCAATTTTATATGTCAAAATATTTTGTAATATATAGTAGCAAATAATTTTGATCGTTAGTAAAGTGTCCTACATATTTTCTTTCCAATTTCATGAAATTAATTGTTATTTCCATGGTTGTATGATTCAATAATATTTAGTGTGATATAGTTATGAGTAGATTATTAATTTCATGATTGATATACTAATATTATATGTGTAATAACTTTTAAAGGATTAGTGGATGTGTCGATTAAATTAATTCGAGTTAATTGAATCATATTTCTAAATGTGTATTTATGCTTTCTTTGGTGTAGTTTTCTATGTGTGTAATAGCGACCTCAGATAATTCATTTTATTGAGCCATAATGTCCTGAATGAGGGTGTGAAATAGCTAACCTAAAGGAAAAACCTTTTTTTTAGGTGTGTGAATTTGCTACATCCTTATTCCCTTAGACTTTATAGTTGTGTCTAACTATATGTGTGTTATTGCTTCTGGAAATAGGTATAGGTTTTGAGAAAGCATAGGTCTATTCAAAAACTAACCAAGGAAGTAATTACCAATAACCATATATCCTCATTTATACCCTACCTTACCTTCCTTTTTTGAGTTTATTATTAAGACATACCTACTTTAGATTAGAAACTAGCCACCCATCTAAGTCACATATGAATTCACTCTATTAGAAGGCCACACCTCTATCCAAAAATCCTTGTCAACAACCTATATGCCCTACCCCTTTTCCATCAATAGTTTCAAATAAACCACATACATATAACTCATCCCTTGGATTGGATTTTACCTCCATTGAGATCCTAAAATGTTAGAGGCTACCTCATTCAACTATAGTGTACATAAAACCCACATCAACACATAGTATATTAGATATCATTTTGATCATTCAATAAGGAGTCAATCAGGATATTATAAAATAAAAGATAGCTACTCTAGACAATAGGGAACTAATCTAAGGAAATAAAATGTTAAAAGTAGGAAAGGCTAATTTAGAAAGCATGAAAACTACCCTAATGATAGTGAAAGACAAAAAAAATAAGAGAGATAAATATGAAAGCAATAAAACCTATTATAATTTTACCTCTACCATAAAACTTGGTTTTACTCATACACATCTTTAGTGGGAGAACCCATGAATTAAGGCTTCAAAAAATACCCATTAACTAGGAAGGATAGGTTATTACCTTTAACATCTTTCAAATACAAATCATTTTTACCTAATATTCTAGATACTTGACATGGTCCAATCCAAAAGGGAGTGAAATTTTTGTGTTAACCTTTGTTATTGTGAGTTTTATCCCATAGGAAAACTAGGTCTAAAATTTGAAAGGCCTTGATCTTGGATATTTTTCCAAACCACCTTTTAACAATGTCTTAGTGTTTATTGAATCTTTTTAGTACTTTAGTCCTTGCATCCTCAAGATAGACTATGTCCAATAATATATATTGAATCCTTGGATCCTCTTCAATGTAGTTCTGCATAAAATTGTAGGTTAGGATTTTGAGAGATATGAGTAAAACATGTTTTTGTCCATATACTAATAGGAAATGTGAAGTCTCTAGGTTCTATTTCTATCTTGTCTTATCTTCCCATAATGCATATTTAAACAAGTTCTATTCTATTGGTTTATCTTGGGATGACTTCTTAATGGCATCCATCAAGTTCTTATTTGAAAATTTAGATACTCCATTCCTTTAGGTCTAATAGTTTAAATATGACTTGATTGTTATTTGATTATTATAGGCCCACTTAGTGAATTTATTAGATTGAAAAGATGGACCATTGTCACTGACTAAATATATGGGAGTACCAAAGATTATTAGTGTATACTCATATAAAAACTTAATTACATCCTAATCTCTATATTTCTTAGTGGCCACCACTTATGTCCGCCTAATGAAATAATCAGTGGCTATAAAGATTAAGTTATACCAATATGAATAATTGGTATTAATTAAACTAATGAAGTCATGATCCCATTATTTAAAAATATGACCCTCAATGATAGGGTGTAGTGGCATGGTAACATTAACATTTATCTTCTTAAAGACTTGGAATTTGTGGTAGGTCCTAACATGGTTGTGGGAATCTCTAAAAATAGTGGGCCAATAATACCCCATTCTCAATATCCTATGAGTTGTTGTGGTCTTATAAGGGTGTCTAATACCTAGTTTTTAATGTAGGTTATACAAGATATATGTAACTTCTTCTCTTGAGACACTTCTTAGGTATATTCCCTCATAGTTTATTTACTAAAATACTCCCCTTTTTATCATGTAGTGGGTGTTATTTAGTATTAAAGATCACCTTTATTATTTATTTAGCTTAAGGAGGCATTTTATTGTGAGTAGACAATGAATGATATAAGCATATCACTCACCTCCAACCACTTAGAATTTATGAAGTTCCTCAATCCAAATACATGGATCTATTTCAGTCATGAATTGGAGTATCCCTTGGCCTCTCACCATATTGGTTGGTCTAATATCCAAATCAAACTCTTGTATCTTTGTCATCCATTTGTCTCTTGTTTCACGAAACTCATTTTGACTGAGGGTAAGCTTAACTATTGATTTTAGGACTATGGCTTAAATTTTGTTCATCAAGATATAGTTTCCAAACTTTTTTACAACCTTGACCAATGCATATATTTGCTTGTATATCATTAAATAATTAAATTTTACATCTTTTAAATTAGTACTCATAAAATAAATTGGGTCTTTACTATCCTTTATCTTTTGGGTGAGTACTGTAACAATGGTATGTTCTGAAGCAAAGGAATACATACAGAATTCCTTGGTAAAGTTAATACTAATATCTATCTTGATCTCATGGAAGGAACTTTTAGCCTCAACTATCCACTCTATCTTGGAAAAAAAATTCAGCATAGAATTCAATGGCTTGATAATTTTTGCAAACCCATAAATGAAATTCTATAAAAATTTGATTTTACCAAAGAATGATTCAAATTCTATATTTGGAGGAATTGACTTTGAAATGGACTAAATATATTCTATATCAATGGAAATCCCATCCTTGGTGATGATATGGCCAAGCAACTTGTCCTTTGTGACCCCAAAGATTCTCTTCTTTGGGTTCAAGGATACTTTGTATTTTATGCATATATCAAACATTTTATATAGGTTATTTTCATGATCTATTATATTTTTATAAAATATAGTGAGGTCATCCATATAGATGAGGATATACTTACCAATAAGTCCTTAGAATGTGTAATCCATGGCTCACTATAAGGTTTCTCCAACATTGATGAGGGCATCCTTTTATAAGCATAAATTCCCCATTTTATGGTGAAATCTATCTTCATTGGATATTCTACTTCCACTAACACTTGGTTGTATCCTAAGAAACCATCCAAGAAGGACATCATCTCAGATCCACTAACAATCTAGATTACCTCATATAGGGAAGGTAGTATGATTATCTTCTTCTAAGGACATATTTGGGTTTCTAAAGTTGATGAATAGCCTGATATCACTATTCTTATTCTTGAATGGTACCAAGTTTACTACCCAAGAAGAATGTTTGATAGGAAATATGATCTTGGCATCAGTAACTATTGAACCTTAGTCTATATGAGAGGTTCTATAATGGGATTTACTAGTCTCTAGTATTGCCTAAAGGATTTCCTTCCTTGATTTAGAGGAATAGTGCGAGTAATTACCTTGGGATAAAAAGCTTTAAAGTCTCTATGGGTCTAAGAAATCATGTCCTTATATTCTATCAGTAGATCTTTCAAATTTTATCTCTCACCTTCAACACAAACTAGGTTGATGTTAACATACTAAGGGTGTTCTTTAATCCCTAAATTCTCTTTAAAAAAATCAAATGGATTTATATTTATTTGTTTTGGATTTTTAGCTTGTATGTATATGTTAAATATTCTCTTAAAGGACACCATCCTCATGGTGATTCTATTATCCTTAAGCTACATGATATCATCATCCCCAAAATCTTATGCTTCTAGACATCCAAACTCCTCATATATAATTTGGTCTTCAAAATCCCCATAATTATTTATCAAATTGGATAACCTATTTATCATCCTTAAAGACCTATAATTTCTCTAAAATGTTAGGGATCAAAGGGTAAGACATTGGATCTATGGAAAATTTATGTACCTTAGACTCTTGGAGTGGTGCTAAGTTGGTAGCTAACTTTGTTAGTGAATCTAGCACTTGGTTTTATTCTCTCATAATAGAGCTAATGTTGAAATCCACAAAGGAATCTATTAGGTTCCAAGATCTTTGTTTCTATTTCTTTAGATATTATATCTTGCATTGATATTTTCTTCAGATCTATTTGACCACCATATTTAAATAACCAAATATATATAGTTATTTGAAATCATGACTTAATGTAAATTATAGGCCTAGGATTAGGGCCTCATATTGATCTTCATTATTGGTTCAAGTTAAGTGAAATATGTATGCATATAGGTATTGTTTCCCATATGGATCTATTAGAGCTACCCCAACACTAGAACCTTGCTTAGATTAGCCACCATCAAAATGGAAAGTCCATAGCTATGAAGAGTTTTTAAATTCTTACTTATGATCATGCTTTATTATGAATGTGTAGACACCAAAATGTGAGGATACAAAGTTAATATTCTTAGTTTTGGCATTTTACTCTATAATCAAGTACTTGATATTCAATTCTTTGATAAATTTTATTTGATTAGCCATTCCATTCTATGGTAGCCACATGTGTGAGAAAGTAGTGTCCATTACCCACTTAATGTCTTCAACTAATCTTTACTAAGTAATAAACCATGTTCTTATACAATGTCAATTACCATGATGTCTATGTATTATTGTACACTAGCTTAGAGGTTATTTTTATCTATAGATTTAACAATTCTCAAGCATAAGGGACTAAGGACTTGTCCAACAGTAGGACCACTCTTTTTATATTATCTGGGGTTATCCATAGTTTATTATAGACATTTGTAGGAATCACATTATTTAAAGCTCTTGATTCTACTAGATAATTTTAAACATTCTTACCAAACATTTTGATTTTCAATAATAAGGGTGGGACCTCAAACTTGTCTTTATAAATCATTACATTTGTATCTACATTATTTGACTTATCAGATGTAGAGGATATCATGGTCAAGAATTTCATAAATAGTTCCCTTTTCTTGGTGATATAGGATAACTCATGTAGAGTGATATTAGGTTTTATCTTCTTCATGTCTTCTATAATGCTATATAACCCTTTGCTTTATGATTTTTTTGGTTGTAGTTGATCCTTTTATTTTGGAAGAGGTGGATTGTTATCCCCCTATGATATGGAGGAGTAGTGGAATTTTTTTGGGAGGTGTAGAAGTAGTGAGAGGCTATTTTTTCCTTATATTTTAGCTACTCCTTTGAAACTAATAGAAATAATGGATCTTGTTTATGTCATCCTCTATCTCATTCTCACTTTCCATAGGGAATGGACATTCACATATATCAAAGATAATTATCATGATGGGATGATATGAAGCATTATAATGAGATGGATTAGGTGGATTTACCATTATCTATTTTCTATCCATTTCTCTTTAACATATCTAAAATGTTGTACAAAATTCTATGCATTCTAGTTTTCCATGTTTGGTTGTGCCATGAAACCTATACTAATTGGGAAATGTTACCTCCAAAATGTTTATCTTAGATATATTGTTAAATGGATTCTTAATATTATTCCCTAGTTTGTTGAAGGGCCAATTGTTGTACCTCTAGTAATAAAAAATGTGATTGGTATCCTAGATGATAGCATTTCACATATGATTTTGCATACTCAAGAATTCATTACTCAATTTATGAAACATCCTTTGAATGGTGTCTATTTTATATTTATTAGAATTAGTAACAACACCTTGGGTGGTGTAAGCATTGACTGGAGCTAAAGCTTGACTTCTATGGGGATTAGCTATTTGGATAGGATTATTCAAGATACTCAAAATTTAGTTAGGTGTAGCACTATGTAGGGGAAATTTTATATGGGTCTAGGTCTGATTATAATCCATAATATTTGGGTTAGAATTTAGGAATAGATTTAATGTTGGGTAGACTTGATAAAGATTTATCCCCATTAAGCTTCATGACTGAGGGATCATTTTTCTTTCAAACTTTATAGCTTTAGTATATGCATGGGTCAAATCAAAAACTTTGAGTGTTCAAAATGCAGACATTGTAGTTATAAGATCTAATTAATGCATTTTTGTATATCTCAATAGCTCATAAAACATTTGGCTTATATGAGTTTTCTATTTGACTATACATTTTATTAAATCTCACATTAAATGCTATAATGGGTTCATTAGGCTCTCTTTTCATGCTAGCAAAGAGTTACTACACAATGTTAGGGCTACTAACTTGGCTAAAATATCCTAAAAAGGTGGTCTAACACTTGTTCCAAGATCTAATTGAGACCTTAGTGATATTAATAAACTAGTTATAGATAACATCTTATAGCATACAAGGGAAGAGCATGCAATCTACATCCTCATGGAGGACATTTAATATTCTAAAAGAAGTCCTAAAGGATTTCACATTCTATTCAACAATCCTACCTTTTGAGGGAGAAAAGGTAAGGATATAATTTTTAGGATTTTTGGGTAGATCATGAACATCTCATGAAATGTTATAGGCAAAAATAGCTAACCAAGGTTGTTTCACTATATGTTGGAGAGGCTACCTATTTGGAGAATATGATTGAGCCTAGTATCTTTTCAAAATACCTCTATCTATCCTAACCTATTTATTGGCCTGTAAGGGTGGATGTAGGAAGTTATTACCAGAGGTGGACCTAGTCAATATTTTGGATATATCCAATGAAAATCAAGTTATCTTTACATCTTGGTAATGTAAGAGTCCATCCTCATAGCATCAAAATAATTTTAACTATTGATATGGGTTTTATATACACCCAATAAACCTTACTAGGTATCCTCTAACATTTTAGGATCTCAATAGAGGTAAACTCCACTCCAAGGTATGAGTTGATGGGTATTAGGTTTTATAGTAACCTTTAGTGTAATGGTGGATAGCAAAGCAATTATTAACCTAAATGGTTTAGATATGGATGTGAATCCTAAATCTACTTGAGGTGTATGAGATGATAATGGATTTATTCTAAATTGGGCATTAATCCAAGAAAAATAAAAATATAAGGAAGGATAATGTAGAAAAGAGAATCTATGGGAAGAAAGCCTGCATTATTTAAAACTAGATTTAGAATAAGGACAAGAACCATGAACTAATGCTTGCATCTTGTTTCTTTGTCACAAAAAGTTGACAAATATAGTAAATAAGTGTAAGGGATAAAATGCAATTAACTAAAATTTATTAGCTAAAGATTATTGTTACTAAGACTATTGTTACATCTCCTAATAAAATATTATAGCTAATAAATATAAAACACCTTTGAATAGTTATGGCTTAGTCTAAGGAGTTTCATAAAAATGGAAATTTTACACAAATTTAAAGATTAGCTTAGTAAACTTGTTGCATGAAATCAAGAGTTATCAGATTAAAATTGTTACTACACATTCTTAATTGATAAAATCCTATTAATTAGACACAAACTACTTGTAATTTTTATATCACATATCAAATGACTATACTACCAATTATATAAAAACACATAATCAATATAACACATAAATTAAAGAGATAATGATAGAACATAGACTTACAAAATAACCTAGAGGATTTATTATCTACATTAACTATAAAAATTTCTCCTCCTTTTGGAATATGGGGGATAAATGTATATAGGCTTAGGATGGGGGAACCTCATATTTCAAACCATGCTCAAAGTATTAACACCATTAGGACATTTCACTAAAAGTCATGCATGGCATACATGGCCACAACATAGCCAAAAATCACAAGATGAAAAAACTGTTACAACAAAATTATATTATAATCAACTAATCTAATTACAAAGGTTTTTGCTTATGAAGAGGTAGTTATAGTTCTTAACACTTGTCCTCTAGTAGTTGTTACACTTATAATCAAAGTTACAATTGTGGTTAGCCTTATCATTTGGGAAGAAATTTTAATTGAAATTGATAGTGTAGGTAATGTAGCTAGTGATACCTACTTGATCAATTGAATTTAAAAGTACATAATGTGGCTCGCCTAAAAATCCATTTAAAATTTTTCAAAGTCTAATATAAGTCTTTTTAATAACTAGGGAAATATGTCAATTAATTTTATATGCACTTTCAATGCAGCCCTAAGCTCCACATAAATAATCTCTATGTTAAGGACCCTACTTCTAGAAAAAATTATCAACTGTAGCAAGTCATCTTGGGTCTTATTTATTATGCCTTCAAACTCTACTTTAATAATACACACTATCATCTTAATAATGTCTTCAAAAATGGTCCTATAGACCAATTCCTTAATTTGATTAATCACAACATTCATCTTCATTTCACCTAAAATTTTAATGTTATGATCTTTATAGCTAATGAGTTTTACTACTAAATTGTGTATCTCTTGATGCCACTTAATCAAGTTATCTCTCCTAATAGCTACATAGTTTAGGGCCCATGCTACATCCAGAGTAGTTATTAGGTTTAGGTGATCATAAGTCTTGTTTCAGGCCAATTTTATTAATAAATGGAGTCTATCCTCCATTTTATTTATATTATTAATAAGGTGTTATACATGTCCCCACTTGGGTTCTATCTCACTCTTTGCATTCCTTATTTATAAGACAACATGATACAAATTTGAAGATAATCCTTGTACATTATACACAATGTCTCTTAGATACTATATAGTATTCCTTTATTGAAATGCCTCCATGACCTTATCATATCCTTTAAACATTTCTTTTATTACTCCTCATGTAGAGTCTATAAAATTGTAGTGGTATTCTCTATAATTGATTATATCATAGGGGAGATTTATTATTCTCTTGTTTAAAGAGAACATAGCTTATCTTTGCTTCAATTATACCTTATATACTTCATCCATTATTTTTTTCATTTTGACCTTCCTCATATTCTTTGTTTCTTTATCATAATGAAACTTGAATATTGTATGTTCAATAATGACTAGGTCCTACATGCCTTCTTCTACTCATTTCATATTTTGTATTCATTCAAGAATATTCAAGGAAACTAGTTTTTGTGAGGTTTCTTCTTGTTCTATAGGAATGTAAGATGGGTATTTCCATAGGGGAATCATGGGATTGGGATATTATGTTTATAATTAAGGGATAGGGGTAATATCTCTCCTCCATATAGTGACCTTCTTAGGGCACACTATGTCAATTATCAATTTTCATTTTTATAACCCCTTCTATGTTGTAATGGTGGAAGACTCTATTTGGGATTCATGAACAATTGGTAAGCCTAATTAAGTGGATGGTTGGGAGGGAGTAATTAGGGAATTCAAAATGGTGGTGGAGACTAAATCTTCAAAATGCACCTATTTATTGAGTCTAGAGGACTAAGGGATTGAGGAAGTAAAGAATAAATAATTAGGAAGGGTATGATAAAAAATTTCAAATAATGTGTTATCAATGTAAAATCAATCTTAGTAGTATATTTTAAAGTTTGGTTGGGGGGGACCATCGTCTTGATTATAAGGTTTAGGACCAAAACTTTCAAAATTGGTATTGTAGTTACCTAAGCCTTATTTTCTTAGATTAAAGAGTCTAAATCATGAGGAGTGGATACTAAATTCCTAAATAAAATAGTAGTAGTTGTAACAATAGTCAAGGAATAAGGAGATTATGCACTTACCCTTTATGTAGTAGTAATAAAGGGAACTGTTATTGTAAATATCATTATTGTGTTAGGAGGTGCCAAGGATGGAAATAGATTCACTAACTACCCATGCATTTAAAATAGTGGTTTCAACTATTCTTTAGATCTATTGCCTCTATCTAGGCTTTGAATTAATTCATTTGAGACTGAACTAGTATTCAAAATCTTAGTATCATCCAATTGAGCCTCTTATGTTAGCCATTAATCCTTAGGATCACTTTTTGTGGTCTCACTAATGGTATCAAACAATAATGTCTTTATTTTATCCTCCCATTACTCTTTGGTAGACCACTCTTCACCACTTTCCAATAATTATATGGGATATACTTCTGCATAACATTTTATTTTATTTAATCCTTCACTAGAATTTTCCTCCAATATTTTATTTTCTAGAGTGCCCTAAGGGGAAACTAAAGGAATTTTCTACTTCCTTTTGTATAAAAATGGGGGTATGGTGGGAGTATAACTTGGTGATGAGGTGATATAAGTATAAGGTTAATATTATGGATAAATAGGTGGTGATGAGGTGAGAGAAATAATGGTTGTTAGGGATGAATCTGAGAGAGTGGATACTTGTCTAAGAAAAAGAGATATTGATGGAGGTGGTTGTGTAATGGTTTAGACTACGGATATGAGTCAATCCAAAAAAAATAGGGGGAACTAAATATAGGAGACTCACCTAGTAATTTTTTGAGTGGAGGAAAGGGAAATATAGATAATTGTCCATCGAAATGAGTTACACTTTGATTTAACTATTTAAAACTTAGTAGATGTAAATCCTAGGTTATTAAAGGGTTTGAGTATAGTAGATTAGGGTAGAAATATGAAAAAAAAATAGACAATAATTTTTAATATAATTGACTTCATTTGACCTTTTTAAAAATAGGAATAAATGATGTAAATAAGTATTTAGTTGGAAAATGATTAAGATGGGAGATCTAGAGGTTACAAACTAGTACATGAGTTGTTCTGAGTGTCATGGACTAGATCCAAGTGTCAAAACCCTTCTTGTACATTAGTTACCTCATTAGATAGTAACATCAATGGTTTTAGTGTCATTATTTTGGTGATAGTGTCTTTTATGTAGAACTATTTCAAGCTTTTGGGTACCTTTGTATCTAAGTATGTTAATCTTATTCTTGTTAGCATAAGTTATGATTCCCTATAGGTGACCTATTTTGAATAATTTTATGTGCAAACCTTAAATATCCATGTTTATAGGGTATCCAATTGGTAAAGGTATAAAATTGTGATGTTATTGGGGTAGGATGGACATCCTCAACACCTTGATATGATGAGAGTTTCCCACATACCAATACTTTGAGGAGGGATCAAGCCTAATATAGTTCTACCTACCTGAGTGTTGGTACAAGTACAAGTGAAGATAGTATGAATGTTAGTTTGAGTTATTTGATTTTGATTTATACTATAAATTTGAGTAATGTGAATTTAGGAATGGTGTAGATGGTTATATGTATAATTATGGAATAATAAGTGTTGATAACCTTGATTTGTTCACAACTTGTATTGAGTTTTTTTTATGTGATTTGCATTTGATTTCCATATAGTGTATAAATGGCTAAAAGTCATTTATATATATTTTTGTATTAATTTTTTGGGTCTTAAAATAGGTCTAGGTTAACCCTAGGTGGTTTCTCATTTGAAAAAATATATTTTGTAGAAAAAGGTGGGAAAAGGATAATAACACCCAAATTGGGATGTTGACACCATTGGTGGCATTGTCCCAATTATGGTGATAGTGTTCAGGTGGTAGAAATTAAGGCACTAGGGGATAGTATGCTAAAGTGAAGGTCTAATAATATTGTTGTCACTTGGATTTTCACCCTTTGAGGAGATGAAAATCTCTCCTCATGTATGTGGCACAATGGAATCACCTCTAAGCTTGTGGGTAGCCTAAGGAATTAGGTGAATATCTAGATAGGGCTAGATCCCTTGATGTACCACTTTGGATTGAAACTACTACTAAAATTTTTGGGTGAAAAGGGATAAGGATAATAAAAATAATAATCTAGTGGAGGTGATACACTAAATAACATGATTACATCCAACCATATGCATATTACACTTGAAATCAAAGAACAAATTGAACATACACTTCTCCAATCTTCATCTTCTCCCATAAATGTTACATTCTGAGGTTATGGATGAATTTAAAAAGTTATGAGGACAATACAAGAGGTCTTTAATGTCACTAATGAAAAAACTAACTCACTAAATCCTTGAAATCTCCTAAAAGACTTCACATGCCCTATAAGAAGAAACCTTCCAACTACAAATATATGATAGAATGAAACAATATGCTAAGGAATCAATAGTATTCTCTTATGAAAAATCAAACATTACAAATGAACACACTAATAATAGTCATTAAGGAGGTAAAAATCAATATTCTTATTGATCAAAATGTATACATTTGATTAGGGCTTTTCCATACTCAGGTGGAACTTGAGAAAGAGATAAGAAGAGGGAAGTCAAAGGGTCATAAGGAAACTTGTAAAGATGATAAAAGGAGTTAATTTTCCATGTGTAAAGGCTATTCGATGAACCATTCAAGTTATAGAGGTACAAATGTCAATCCAAATCATAAACCTCATGAAAAGTGGCAAGAAACTCCCCATTCTAGCTCAGAATAATTGTTTACATGATTGGCCCTATTGAACATCCCATAAATGATTAGGAATAGGTAAAATGATTTGAATTTAATGGTAGTATATCATATATACCTATAAATGTATTATTTTCATTCTTGATCCTCTAGAAACCTCTAAAAGTGAACCATCATCATTTAAAGTTCAAAAAATACTCTTTTCATGTACTATGTACACTTGGCTTCCAAAAATAGATCAATTTATCATGAAAATAAATAAAAAGGTAGTTAATTACATGTTTCAAGTCCCTCCATGCCCTTATAATCATTAGGTACACATTAAAAATCCATCCACTTTACGTTTTCATACTTCTCACTAGTTTGTCCAATAGGCCAGTTTTGACTTGCTAAGTTGAAGCACCTGATTTGGACATTGAGGAGTTGTTTCAAGGAATGAGAGTGATTTTTAGTTATATTAAATCTTAATATTTCCATCCATGTGATTTTTATCTCTTGAAACCACTTATAACCTACAAAACACAAAACATTGAGAAATCCCTTATTTTTACCCCCATCTATACAAGTCCGTACAACTAGTTGGCATGTGAAGGAGCTTGAGTGAGTCCTATAAAAGGTCCAATATCAATTTTAATCAAAATATTCCATTATATTTCATCTCCAACTCCATTTTATCCATTAGGTCCTAGTTGAGGGTTTAGTAGGGTTTTAGGTATGTTTTCCTTATTAAACATTGTTCATGAAAGTTGGGCATTGGAACTACAAAAAAAATACACAAATTAACTTATAAATATCCCCTCCATCTCCTATAAACCTTTTTTTTATCCATGCAAAGCCTTAGATGTGATATGAACACTTGAAATCACCTATTCAAGCTCTTCCTTTCATTCTAATAGGCCTAACAATGGTCTCAAGCCAAAATTGATTCTCCTAAGGCTTTGTTTGAAATTTTGAAGTTTTAAAATATATAATTCCACCCTATGAACATGTTATAATTAGTTTTAATTATCACTAAAATCTATAAGTAGAAGTGGCTCTTCATTTGGACATTAGGTCTAATTATGTTCAATAGGATTACCTATAAACTTTGCTCAAATTGACCTTTTTATGATTTCATTTCATCAAAATATATTTAAAACATATAATTACATCTCAAAAAAATTATCCAATATATTATAATTTTTAACCAAGGCTATAGGTGAAGATGTCCTCTCATTTAGGATTTAGGCCTCACCATGCATAATTAGGCTATCTACAACTTTGTAGGTTTGGACATTTTTTGTTGGTATTCTCCCCTCCTTAGTTTATAATATTTTCCTAGGTGTAATTAATCATATTAAACCTCTTTTAAGGTCTAATAATATTTTCACCTCACTCTAACACCCTTATTCCTTAAACTGATAGTGAATGCATGAGGGGGAAGTACCCCCAATCAAAGACAAAATAGGGGGTGATTCCCATATTATCTCAAGTAAAATGAACATTTTATGGTTTTAATAAACTTATTAGTACCTCCCATATCAAAATTTAGAACTAAGTCATATCATTTGACCCTATAAAACTTAAAACACCAAGACTAGTTCCTTCCAAGGCAGACTATGAGACTGTGTACAATGTTTTTGTCATGGACTATATATGTAGGTTAGCATCCCTTAATTTTATTAGTTTATATCATTATAAATTCCATAATAAAATAATTATAATATTTTTAATGCATCCCATTTCCATTTATCTCTCTAATATTCATCATACTATACACTCTTACCCAATCTACTTTGACTGTGTCTTCATTATTTAACTATGTCCTACTCCAAAACTTGTGATTATAGGTAAGTTTTGAAACATTTTAGACTTTTAAAACATTATTATAACTCCTCTTTAGGTTTCCCATGGTGATCTATCAATTTCATAGATCCACTTATTTCATATTCATGTCTTATTCATAGCAAGGACACTACCTTTCTACTCACTATGGTTTGCTCAGTTGACTGTGTCTTTGCATTAGATAGGTGGAATATTGGGGTTACTTGAATTATTTATGCCCTAAATACAATTCCTAAGCCTATTATATTATTAAAAAATTAGGATCATGTATACTCCTAACCAAATACCACCTTGGGGTTGAAATATCTTCAAAAATAGTCATAGGTAGTTGACTGTGGCTAACTATTTAACCATAATTGTACTGTCACAAATACAAAATTAAAAGGGATGATATAGTGTGTAATTAAAATGGATTATCTAGTGTCACAAATAAAATATAAGGCTGATTTATTATTTAAATGGGTTGATTCTATATAAAATTGAGAAATTAAATCAAAAGTCGCTAAGTGTTGAAATTTTAAGAATATATTGTGATTAATTATGACATAGAGGTATGATACATCCTTTGTTTATTGGTATTTTATGGATATGTTTAAGGTATTAGTGATTGATAGATTAATTGTGGCTATTAGATTTACTAGAGTGATTGACTAACATGGACAAAGTATGACTAGTCACTCTAGGATTTGGAAGCATCATAGAGATGAGGTGCATCCTACTTAGTGTTGATATCATTATCATGTTATTTGGAACATGTTAATGTTTGAACAACAATTTTATATGGGTATTGTATGGGGATACCATTGAGGTGGGTATCATTCTAGAGGATGTCCATGCATTTCTAAGACTACTGATAAGAGGTATATTAATGATCACTAAGACATTAGATGATCTAGAAGAGAGGTGAGCACTAGTATGATGGGTGACATGCTTGGATAAAAAATACCCAATATTGAGTGCTATTATATTTGATATATATATTGTAGAGATTTTAGACATATATAAGGTCATTATTATACTTGTGACATCATGAGTTCTGTGTCATAAGTTAGATGACAAGGTATCACTATACATGATAGCCTTGGGCTAGTCTATTTTATATGTGGGATCAATTTACAACTTTGGGGTTATCATTTGGGTATAGCTTATGCATGATATCTATGGGATGTTGTCTAGAGGATAGAAGACAATGGGGATTATTATTTTACTAAGTGCTTATAAATATGAGAGGTTTCCTATTTATCATTCAATTAGGTTGACCAATGTGGTTGATGATAGGTTTCCTTGAGTGATGAGATGTAGGTAGGATCATTTAGTTTAGGCCATGTCCCATGTGCCAATATTGTATACTATCATATGAGGGGTGATCATGTGGCAACCCTACACACACATTTATATTATATGGCCTAGTTGATTAATAGTTGTGACAAAAATGGCACAATTGTAGATCATAGGTCACTATACCTCATGGGTAGAGCCACATTCGATGAGACACTTGCTAGGGTAGATTAACTCCCATACCCAATATCCCCTATATTAATTCTTCTTTATTGGTCATGACATGATATAAAGTTGAGGAGGAGATGAGGAGTACTAGTAGAGATACCTATGATTAGGTCATGACATGTTAGACCATGGATTGGCTAAGCATGACATCAAGTGACTAGGGGATGGGATAACATGGATGTGGATGCAATTATATAATAGGAACCATGGTAGGAAAAAATGATGAACCACCATAGTATTAGGAGAATTAACCAACCCATCCATACCATAGATGGAGGCACTAATAGCAAGAGATGGCATAGGTAAGGGAGACAATACAAGATGATCCAACAGTCATTCATCGACATGGATAATCTATAGAGACACCTATCAAGAGAGGGTCATGGCATATATAACTAGTGAATCCTAGCTTTGAGCTAGTGTGGAGATGATCCACATAGGAGGTGTTTGGGGGATGAACAGATGGAGAGACCATACACAATGGGCATGCATATGGGGATATGGTGATTGGTGACACTTGCACTAGTGATAAATGTTGTAATTTTAGTTTTAGTTTTGATATAGAATACTATTTGAATGTAGTTATAATATATATATATATATATATATATATATATATATATATATATATATATATATATATATATATATATATATATTATGTGTGTGTGTGTGTGTGATTTAATATGTACGTACTTTTGGTTTTATAGATCTTATGATAGAGGAGCTAATATGGGGATCTCTAGTTATGATTTTGCACCATGACATTTTGGATGGAGTGTTGGCATTATATGACCCCATCACTCTAGATTTCCTATGGTAATGTCTTCCCCAACCCAATTAGGTTGGTTTAAATTAGTAAGGGAGGCCATAAGATAGTTTTATACACATGAAGGTGTATTTCAACCACCATTATTGGTGGGAGATGGAGAGGAACATTCTTGTAAATCCTTAGCTCAATAGAAAGAAATGCATATGGCTACCACTATCCATCTTGGATAGGTGCAGGCCCAAGTGGCCAATCTAAAGGGACATGTAGTAAGGTTGAGATCCTAGAATATTTCATTACATCATACCATTTAGATAGGATAGTCCCATACATATATGGGTAGCATGGATACAACATAATATAGGTGGGATGAAGCCTAGCCTTAGAGCTAAATCTATTTTGTATTTTGTACTTTGCATTGTATAAACCACATGATATATATCTATTTTTATATTGGTATTAGATCTCATGAGTTATATTTGGGTTTGGATATTAATTAATGGATATTTTTCTTTCTATCACATATATTTATATATTTTTGTATATGGTATGAGATATATATGTAGAGTGTTTTGTTTTCTAGAATTATGTGATACACATGCATGGTTAAAAATATAAAGGCAAAAATGACTTGGCAAACTATAAGTAAACAAAAACAAATGCACTACACATTATATCACAATGATAAATGTGTAATAATTAAAATGACTAGATATAATAAATGAAAAGATGGTATAAAGGATAAAAAATGTTTTTAAACCCTGGTATAAAGGATAAAAAATGTTTTTAAACCATGTAAAATATTTTCACCAAATTAAAATAAGTAAAATCACACTATATCACATTCAAAGGTATGAAACTAATGTACTAAAATAAAAAGCACATGAAAGTAAAATGATATAAAATTAAAAAAATTAAGTCAATCAATCATACTGAATCACATTGGGAAGCATAAAAGATAAATAAAATTGGAAAAATTAACTTAAATTTATCACACTAATTCAAGTTAGGAAGTATGAAAAACTTAAGAAAAATGGTTGGATTACATGTAATTAGAAAATAAGAAGATAAAAGTAAAAGATAAATGGAGTAAGAATAAAACATATTATATCAAGATGGGAAGCATGCCAATGACATGTAACTCATAATTAATCACTACTTATCTCAAATGTGACACATGTAATTTCATTGTGACTTAGGTACTAGAAACATTTATGAGGAAGTCCTAGTCTTATCCAAGGTCTTACACTATAACTCTCAAAGTGAACACCAATGAGGTGAAAACACCTGAGATTTTTTTTAAAGGAATGTTTGTAATGTTAATTTATGAGGAAGGTTTGGTCTTATCCATGGTCTTACACTTCAACTCACAAATGGAATCCTTAGGGGGGAGTAATCAATTAAGAAAACAATATTTCTCAAGGGGAAATATCAAGATTGTTGGAAATGAAAGAGGGAATTTAAATAATACAATATAGGCATATATGAGAAGACCTTGGGAAATATGAGGCATGATAATGACACAAAAAAGATGCTAAGTGGTTGGTGACCATCAATATATAAAGGATACATGTTAGTAATAAACATAAATTTGTATATACAAATAGGTGAGATACTAATATTGATTCATGTTGTTTGTTTGAACAATAAAATAAAAATGGACCTACCTTCCCACAACATGTTCTCCTTTCCTCAATACCTCTTACAAAGTCATCAATATACTATGAATATTGGGTACTTATGTGAAAAAATAGGTAGCAATAAAATAATTTTTTATTCTCATTTCCCAATCTATTTCCATACCACACCCTAATGGACCTTGACTCTATAATGAGGCCAACTATGTAGTTTGATATTCAATTAGAAAAAGGAGATGTGCTTTGAATCACGTCTTTAGTATGATTTCACTTTTGAATTTTTAATGGTACCTTTTGTATAATTCCCTTTTATTTAAATGATTTTTTTTTTGAATTTTTATGGCTCATAAGTTCCTCCTCCATTTGTATTTGTAATAACCAACATTAGGGACAAAGTGATACACATGAATAAGCCTTAGACTTTGATGAAAAGAAGATAAATATCCAAAGACATGATAGACTAAAACACTTAGGCTTAATTATGAACCAATATGTTATCTCAAGTTTTAACCATGTTTATGATTAGTTTACAAATGGAAATATAGGGGAATAAATGGGAGATCCATGTTGGACCAATAAGATAGAGAATTACAATGAGATGATTATGTTTGCTAACGATCACATGATAAATAAGGATTACTAAGGGGAGAAAGGTATGTATAACCAAGTCACAATAATGACTATCCATATTATGGAGATAAGGTACAAAATAATAAGACATCCATGGAAATAAATGAACTCATAAAGATAAGTATGTAATCATGGAAAGAATTCATAAGATATCACAAGGAAATAAAATGACACCATAAACAACATGTAATACAAACTATAAAATTCCATATAATATATCTATATGAATGAATCAAATAATTTAACTTAGAGTCAAATTATATATGAGTTAGATAGATATAAAATTAGAGCACATGTCCAATCAAAAATAAAGAAGAAAGTGAAGGAACACCATGTTATCTTCATAAATACGAGTAAATTTGTCCACAAACATTGTCCATAACATCTTATAGATCTATGTGAAGTTGGACCCTAACTATAACAAGGGTCTCATCAATATTTAATGAAAGATGATAAAATACCTCTCATCAAATCTCCTTGACATAAAATGTAAGAATGATTGAAGGATCATGCTCATGAGGGCCATCATGCATAGGATACTTAGGAGAAGGAATAGGAGTAGAATTTATGGGACATGAAGGAGCCACTAATTGATAGGGGACCATAATTGAAGGAGCATCCATGGTTGGAGGAACAACAAGTGGAAAAACCATGGGGGAAGTAAGGACCATAGGTAGAGGAACCACAGGGGAAGAAAGGGGAGCCTTCTTGAATGTGTGATTTCTTAGAGGAGGCATAATAGTTGTAGGAATGGTCATAAGGTGATCCTAGATATGCTACTAGAGGATGTAGTAATGATCAGGGAGATGGGTACCATAATGGTGCCATATAAAATATACCTCTTTAAATTTTCTAATATACACAAGTAATAACTTGGGAGGAGATATATCCTTATCTATAGGCTAAGGAAGAGTAGGATGCAAGGTGTTGATATATTGTCAAAGCTTGTGAAAATGGGTGTTGAAATGAATATTAATGTAATGGAAGTAACATATATGCTTGTTAATAAACTTTGTGGGTGTACTAACAAAAGGATTTGAAGCAAAAGCTAGGTAAGGTTGGTATAGTTTACAATCTCTAGTCTAATGACCTGAAACTCTATAAATGCCATAGTATGGATTTTTGGCCAATTAAGCAAGAAAATGATCAAGTTATGGTAAATGAAGCGGGCCATCACCAAGGGGATATGGGAATAGTGTATAGATATAATCAGAATCAAAAAGATACTCAACTAAAGGTGTATAAGGAATATGATCTAGACTAGGCTTAGCTGAGGGAGGAGTATGAATAGGATTTAAACTAGGCTTAACTAAGGGAGGATAAGTATGCCCAAAGTAATTAAGGATAATATCAAACATCTCAAGGGGAAGTTAGCTATAAGGATCTTGATATCTAGCAAAGTGATAGGGAATAGTCATAGCATGATCTATAATCATGATGTTAAGAGGTTCTTTTGGAAATTGGATGTGTATTATGTGAACATGCCATCTCTACCCTATAAAAAAGATGAATAATGATAAAATTAGAAACTATATAAGATAGAATGTGATAAGAATGAAAATACTAAAATAAATAAGAATGATAATGAAGGATCTCAACATCTTTAGCCTAAATAAAACCTCCTATAAATGGGTCATCTAAAGTATAACCCTTGTCATAATTGGGTGTATAAAGATCAATTATGTTGGTAAATATAACCTTATCATTGGATATGGAATGATGAATAGAGTGTAGATTCTTAATTAAGACCATGGGTATAACATCTCTAGGGTTTTGATAGGAGTATGACTTTAAAGATGGTGGAAGCTATGAAATGAGATGAGTAGAGAGATTAGAGTTTTTTATCTTGAATTTGATCTCGTATGTCTCATTGTCATCAGAATATAAGAGGTTAGATGGTATATACCTAATGATTTTAGGGTGATGATGATAACCTCGCATAGATTTGACAAGGAAATTAAAATGTTGAGATTCTCAAAATGGAACATTTGGAAAGGGTTCAATGGTTGAAATTTTGAATACACTACAGTCTCGAAATTGTTAAAAATTCCAAGGGTTAGTGTCACCTTGAATCTTGTATATTGTACCATTCTAAGGAAACTTGGCACATTAGTAGCCAGAAGAAGATACAACCCTCATAATATGAGCCTATAGCCTTCCAAGCAAGATATTAAAGGAGAGAGGAAAATTGAAGATCATAACCTTCAATCAAATAGTGATAGGTGGAATGGTAATAGGGATCCACACACAACCTAGAGGGAAATTTACCTTTGATCATAACATTAACTATGTTGGTTTTAGACTTATGATTACATGTAGAGTATCCAAGGGTTTTAATGATGTCAATAAATGAAAGATATGTACCTAAACCCTCATCGATCAAAACATTCTTGAATTTGATATCAATGATTTGAATACTTATAAAGAGGGTAAGATCATCCACATGAAGTAGAATCTCATTTGGGATTGATATGTACCTAGGGATATGTTATATTAATGTATATGGGTTGATGTAGATGTTGACATGTGGTACACATCCCCCTTAGTTAGTTATATGGGTCTAATATATTAAGATAATTGAGTAACTTGTGGAATTAGTGCATTGGTTAATGGTTAGCCTACATTGGGATTAGGAGGTTACCCATCCATTAGTGGTATATATAAAGGAGATTATTATCATTGTAAATATATCAAGTAAGAATTGAGTCTTCTATTGTAAGAGGATTTTTGAGTTTTTCCACTCAAAGAGATATTGTGGAGTTATTCCTTCTTAAAGGAGTATTGTATGGTGTTTCCCTACCTTAAGGGTATTATATTTCTACATATATTGAATATTTGAACATCTTGGTCCACCAATATAAATTGTGTTGAATTTATATACATTATTTCTGAATATTATAAGTGTGGATCATAATAAGTGGTATCAGAGCTTTGATTTGGGCAATTTGTATGGAATAAAACCCTAGATTTTTGGAATTATCAATATATTTTGATTGGTTGTGAATTTTGGCATAATGTTTTTACTAGATATATAAAATATTTTAAATAAGTCACAGTAAAAAAATAGGTATTTTTTTATCAGTTTTGAGGGAGTTATTTTTATTTTAGTGTTTATACTAATTTCATTATATATTCTGAAATATATGGAATTTTTAATCTAAATTTTTCTTGGAACTATAAAAACATACAAGAAAATTATAGTAAAAATTTTAGAATTTTTAAATTTTTTTAGTGATTTATTATGATTTTATTATTTTTTGTATATTCACTCTACAGGTCAAAATTTGTGGAATTTTTTCACAATTTTTTTTATAAAGTTACAATATCATAAGATGAAGCTACAATAAAAAATTGGAATTGTTTTAATATGTTTTTAATGATTTATTGATATTGTAGGGTTTCACAAACCCTAGTTTTTATTTGTGAATAATGAAGTTGCAAAATTTTTCAGGGGAGGATGACATTGATGCTAGAGAATGGTGGATCCTTTTTAAGGATCATACTAAATTTTTTTTTGGGAAAATAAAATTATATCTTTTTTTGGCTAGGCCTACATTATATTGGTTTGATCAGTTGAGCTGTGTACAAACATTTTCTTCATGGGAAAAAATGGAATAGATCTTCCTAGATTGATAGGATATAAAAGAAAAAGAAGATGCAAAAGAGGAAGAAAATTATTTTGGTAATGAAGAAGAGAATGAAGCTAATAAAAAAGAAAAATTAGTGGAAAAAAATAATGATAATGAGGAAGAACATGTAAATGAATAAGAAGAATTGGATGATGAGGGTTCAAATAATTTGGCTCCAAAAAAATCTGAGTCAATTTTTAAATTTCATGGATGCATTCAAAATAAGAAGGTTATTATGTCCTTAAAAAGGATCCACCATTCTCTAGCATCAATGTCATCCTCAAGTGGCCAAGAATCTACATGTTCAAGCAAATAATAACTTCATCAACATGAAAGTGGCCAAGAATCTACATTATAACTTCATCAACATGAAAGTGGCCAAGAATCTACATGTTCAAGCAAATAATATCAGGGAATTTCAATTAAATGGTAAGAATATTTCAATGTTTGAAGATTTGAAGCTCATAATGGAAAAATATGTTTTACATTCAAATTTTTATGCTTTGGATATGGATGATATGGATATTGTTCTAGGATATCCATGGTTAAAGACTTTGGAAACAATAAATATTAATGTTCAAAAAAAATTCATGAAGTTTTGGTATAAGAAAAAGAAGGTCACTTTACAGGATATCATAGTGGGAAAGGCACCAATAATAGTCAAGGAAGATCATGAGGATGAGATTGAAATAAGTGATGAAGATCATGAGGAAGATTTGGATGACATAGATCAAGACACACTACAATCATAAATTAACACTTCATCTACTCAATAAATAGAGATAAACAAAGTGGAAGTGGTCAAAGAAAAGGAGGAAAACGTTGAGGTATATAAACACCCACATCATCATGAGAGGAAACAATCATGGAGCCCAATGAGGGAACATCATAATATCAATCATTTTGGTTATATAGGAAATCAAATTTCCAATCACAATGGCCATGCATGGAAACCAAAGAAGAATTACTATGATCAAGTATGGAATCAGAGGAATGTAGTGGCTTATGGAATATGGAATGAATGGGGAAATCACTATGACTATGCATGGAAGAATCCATACTATAGTCATGGATGGAATTAGAGTAGTGTAGTGGAATATGGTACATGGAATTAAAAGTGAAATAATTATGCATGGACACCAAAGTAGTATAATTGTGATCACGAATAGAATCAAAGGAGCATAATGGCATTTGGTAATAAGCTTGGATAACTATCACCTACCAAGATCACATATGGATGGATAGATGATCAAGATTGGTGACAAGTGTGTAATGATTTGAATCACACTCATTATTTAGTGTCTTTATATGTTTTAGGGATGAAACATGTCAAAGAGGGAGGTAATGCTATGTTCCTAGGGATATGATATATTAATGTATATGGGTTGATGGAGATGTTAACATATGGCACACATACCCCTTAGTTAGTTATATGGGTCTAATTTATTAGGATAATGGAGTAACTTGTGGAATTAGTGCATTGGTTAATGATCAGCTTACATTGAGATTAGGAGGTTACCCATTTATTAGAGGTCTATATAAAGGAGATGATTATCATTGTAAAGATAAAAAGTAAACATTGAGTCTTCTATTGCAAGAGGATATTGGAGGTTTTCCCCTTGAAGAGACATTATGGATTTATTCCTTCCTAAAGGAGTATTTTATGGTGTTTCCCTACCGTAAGGGTATTCTATTTCTACATATATTGAATATTTGGACATCTTGGTCCACCAATATCTATTATGTTGAATTGATCTACATGTATTCTAAACTATTTATGAATATTATAAGTGTGGATCATAATAGTGATAATAAAATTAATATGAAATTTAAGAGATAGATAACTATCCATTATTTCATCAATGTGTATAGACATCTCTTTGCATTATTGTAAAATGCTATCTTCTGATCTAGATAAGGTAGTTTCTCATCCTGTTAGGGGAGGACAGGGGATGTTCATTTCTAGTAGGAGTTTCATAAGGTAGTTGTGATGATTAAAAGAATTATTCATGAGTTTGAGAAATGGAATTTGAGATGGGAGATTGGTAAGATCTATGATGGAGTCCCATTCATCATAACCCATGAGTGGACTACTAGATAGAGGTGCATAATGTTAGATGGTCTCCTTAAAAAAAGGATTATAAGTACATGTAAATTTGTGTTGATAAGATGTGGGAGGTTTAATTGGGGGATAAATTGGTTGATTATCTTGAGAGGATAGGGTAGTTTATTTAGATTGTGATTGATTTGAAGAAGTGGTATTAGAAGTTGGATAATGTTTTTGATGGGTAAAGAGGTTGGGGAAATTATATAAATGGTATGAGAGGTGTTATCTAATGGACTTGTTGGAATTTATTCCTCAAAATAGATAAGTTCCTCTTGACTAAACTCTATTAGGTGAGTTGGGGAATAATCTTAGATAACATGAAAAGTTTGAGATGATTGGTGCATGTGGGTAGGATGAGAATTAATGAAAGCAACTACCCTTCACATATTTTTCATATTTACCACATTCTCTTTAGGATTTTGGTATACAAGACTATCAAAATTATTATTGGAAGGAGTTGGCTTGTCATTATTATATTTATGATTAGGAAGAGGATATTTGTAAATGGCTAGATGAGCATTAGCCTGGTTTAAATATTAATTTTTACTTTATGTCTCATGATATTTGAAGATAATGTCATAATATTGTTGAAATTTACAAATGATGGAATTGTGATCAAAATTTGGACCAAAGAGGAAATCCATAGCTAAGTTATGCAATTGCCTACAAGTCTCATGAGAGTGACACAAACTAACATAAAACCAACATAATTTATTTAGATCATACTAGGATTTCATAGGGTGAGCAAGATCAAACTCTTGTGGAAGAGGCCTTGGTAGATGCTTTTGGAGTTATACTAAGTATAATGGCTTATGAAAATTGACATTGCTTATTTGAGAAAATTAAGGATTAGGGGTGTGGTTTAAAGGGGAAGATTATTTTTGAAAAAGGGTTAGGAGAAATAACTTGAATATTATGAATGGTATGATAACAATTAGTAACACTATCATAATTAGCATGTTGATTTTTATTTTTTATGAGCATGCAGGTGTCTATAGGGGGTTGGGATGGCTCAATCGGATGCATGAGAAAATCTTGGTGCTTGGCTTTGTTGATGGACTCTTCCAAAGTTACTGGAGAGAGAGTCTTAACCCAATATTACAACTTACGATAGGGAGTGTTGGTGAATAGATGCAATAGGTTATCATCCACCATGTTGTGTCCATACTTATTAGATAAGGTCTTCCACCATTTGATGAAAGCTTCTATGGTTTTAGTCTTAAGTTTCTTGTAATTCATAAAATGAGCTAAGGTATTCATAAGGAGGTCATTAGTTTGAAACTCTTATACTAGAGCATTAACTAGATATTTGATACTAGTGATGAAATGAGACTTGAGTTGATTATACCATTCTAAAGCATCTCTAGAGAGGGTTTTCACTAAGAGCTTGGTAGTAGAAAAAATGTTTATATTGACCCAATATTTTTATAGATTTCTAAACATTTTTAAATGTAAGAAAAGATCAGTTATTTTGTTTTAACTAATAGGAGGGGTGTTACCTCCTATATCTATGTTTTAAATTTGAGGTGTAAGAATATCATTTTGAAGATGTCTAATAATTTTTTAATAGGAGGTGGTTGGGGAATAAGGTTACCATGGGAATCCCTAAAGGGGGTGGGGGAATTTTTATTAGGCACTCCCCATGGAACCTATTGAGGTTGATTTTGGAGGTAAATAAGGTGTTTCTACATTATCATTTGGTGGGCATTATTAGATTGTAAAGCATTTATTTAGTCAAGAGTTTATGACAAAGATTGATGGGTTTGAGTGGTTTTTTGGTTAGTGTGTTCAACATGTGAATATTTAGAATTGGTATTATTGGATTGGGTACCACTTTGAGTAGTGGCATGTACAACACTAGTGGCCTGAGAGGTATTGGTAGAAAATGAGGTACTAACAACATGATTACTGTGTTTAGAGAAATATGCACTAGTAGAAGGATTAGAATAAAAAGAATCACTAGTTCCATGGTTATCATGGGTATAAGATGATGCACTAGTGGACCGATTAATATGGGTGGGTCTTAAAAAAGGCCCACTAGATGTGTAATTTTCCATGTCAGTACAAATACTAGCATGGAGGTAGAGGAATCAAGGAAGAAGAGGTCATAGTATGAGGAATTAAAAGAGAATAAAGAGGTTGAGAAGTAAATAATCAATTTCCCCAAAATCTATGTGATAATGTGGGGAAAGGTGAATGGGTTTCTTCTTATTGACCACTTATATAAGTTTTTAAATAGTGAAAGGGTCTTTTCCTTGATGTTGAGGAAATTCATTAATGAAGAAAAGCATTGTTGGAGTATAGTCTAATTCAGGTTGATATTCTAAGGAGAATAAAGAGTTATGAACTAAATATTCATGAGGAGGAGTCCCATAAGTTTTAGTATGAGTGGCCACATGCCCATTACTTTAATATAAAGTGGAATCCGCAAGCTGTTTATGGGGAAACCTATTGGGATTAGTAAATTTCATCATATCTATTGAGTTCAACTCTATGTTGTCCTCAAACAAGAAGTTCATGATGAAATAAAAAGGTTAATAAGGATGATGATGATGATGTAAAGATAAAGTCATAAAATAGTATATAGAGTCAAATTAGTGAACTATGTTTTGTAACCTAGGGAATAAAATAGACAAATAAGGACACATGATCATTTAGGTTGACTACGTATGGTAGATAGGAAGGCTAAAAAAGATGATAAAGATACAAAATCATATCAGTTAATTGTGTAATGTTTCACAAAGGACTGAATAAGGGGATAAAAAGATAGAGTCATATAGGTTGACTATGTAATGCTAGTAGGAATGTGATACATAGTCTAAAAAAAATTGTATCAACCAGGATGATAGTGTCTTGGAACATGGAAATTTTTTTCAAGATAATTTGAAGAAAGAATTACATCAAACACACAAACAATTGGATCAATGTGATTGATCCAATTGAGGCACACAACACAAACCTTGCAGCATTCCTATCCAATGCAAGTTTTCCAATATAACACACAATGATAAAAGAAAGATCAATTAACTAAAGAGTAAATACTAACTTATTGATGATCCTAAGTTTTATTATATTATTATATAGTTTTGATGTTAATTTGAAATGAAATTTGGCTGAAATAGGGAACTATAAAGTAGACTAATGTTGGTTTTATGATATTTGGAATGAAAGTGATCTATATTTGCAATGGTATTGACTTGGTAATGGGGCCTACTCCCACTTCACAATATTATAATGATAAGGGTGTCAAGTTCTTTTCCAATATATACCATTAACCATGTGTTTATACTTGGCTATAAAACTAAGTTGGCTTCCCCCTTGGTAATGAAATTAAAGTAGGTAGGCCTTGGGAAGATAAATGTTTAAATGATTTTTTAATGTTAAGTGATTTGTTAGTTTTTGCAAAAGAGTAAAATAGTAATTTGAAAAACTACCTATTTATACTATGTGAGTTACTCTAAGCAAGCAAACAACTGAAATGATAATATGAATTAATTACAAGTAAATAGATGTTAATTCCTTGATTAAGAATAATATAGAGTCAATTCAAGTGACACTAAATGAAAATAATATAGAATAGTGCTGACTATGTCACTATTGTTTTGTGGAATCAAGGTATTTAATAACATATTTGAATAGGTCAATTATGTCTCTCAAATATAAATCAAACTATAGAACTAAATTGATCAGGTTAACCTAGTTAGTTTTAGGTTTTTAGTTTTGAAGATTGTTAACTTGTGAAAAATAGAGCTGAAAGAACTAAAATGATAGAGAGAGATGGTAAATGAACCTTGGTAGGCTTGAAGATTATTTAGATTGTAAATTTTATGTTATAGTGATTAATTATGTTTATCAAATTCTACAAATTGGATCAATTGGTTTGACTAAGTGATGCAAAACCCTATGTACTAAAGAAGAAATAACTAATAGAGTCAACCTATTTGATAGTGTCTGTTGACATGTATGTTGGCATAAGAAATATAAAATAGGGTCATCTTGTTCAATTTTGTATTCTAATCTATAACTAAACAATAATATTTTGTCTAACTTCTTGATCTAGTAACTTGTAGAGTATGAAGACATGCACTGACAAAACCTAGTTATTTTAAAGTGAGTGTGTGTTAAACCTCTACAAAGAAAGCTATAAATATACTGACTAGTTTGATATAATACTAAAAATATAATTGAAGACAAAAATGATGATGTGAAATAAAACCTTCAAGGGTTATATTCACATTGGGTTTCTTATAATATATGCAAAGTGAAATGTAACTGATCTATAAATCAATCTTAGCTCAGAGAAGATAAATCCTACTTACATTTCTAATTATTGATACATTATATATTTAGGGTCATGACCAAGATGGATCTACTATACCTAGACAAGGGATATCTTACCATAAAAATATCAATAGGGAGGGTTCCAAAGCCTCTAGACAAGCAAAACTATGCAATAACCCTAATTAGGTCCTATGTTTTCATATTCACAAAGTAATTGAAAAAATTAAAGAAAAGTATAATATAATGTTTACCAAAGCTTGTGGCACAAATTCAAGGTAACAAAAATAAAAAATTAACATGCTTAGAATACATATACTCATGTAAATTTATATATAATCCTAATGCATGGGAGATAAGCAAAATGCAAATATATATACTCTTATAAAGGAAGAACAAAGTTAGGAATAATTACCTTTAAAGATGAACCTACCAATACTCAATATCTCCCTTGGACAAGGTGCTTCATAAGATGTTTTTTTGGTATGTAAGGATAACAAATACAAGTTAGCTCTAGGTTACATATCATATCTATGCTTCCAAAATACTTCTCCACAAAATAAGAACTATATTTCCAAAGAGAGTATGAAACCCTAATATATGATTCTCAAGTAGAATTTTGGATAATTATATGTGAAAAATATATCTCCTCTTCTTATCTTATATTAATAATGATGAAATAATTGTGTTTATATAGCTAAATCTAACCCTCATCCTTTCTAAAAGTTTAGTTGATGGGGTCAACCCAATTGAATTTGTATCATTATTGACAAAATTAAATTAGGTATTGGTATAGGTTAGCTAAGGGCTGACCTATACCCTAAATTATTTTTTTCAATTAGAGTATATGGTCCATGGGATCAAAAATGTATCATAAACCATCAAAAAGTATTTTAGGCTACGGAAGAGCTAATGAAGGTGAAAAATCACTAGAGGAGGGTGAAAAAATTGAGGTAAAACTTAGGGAAATATTTTTAAGATATGGTTTTTTAGGTATCAAGTGGTATTATAGGGACAACAATCATTTAAATAACTAATGGTTTACCCACCCTTTTCCTAATATGCCCCTTCAGGCATGCATTTAAAGAGATTGAAACTTGATGGCTTCTTTCAAGAGATAAAGAATTAGTAATTGATAAATTTTGAAAATAATATGTGTATATAGATAGTAGTACCATATATTGGACACTAGTACATGTCACACTAATTTCCCAATTTGGGCACTAATGTCCTACTATTCTTAATTTTGTATAACTAAAATTAGTCTTTGTGTCATTATTTCCCACTATGTTTTCCTGAAACAATGTTTTTGTATTATGTGCATGTGTGATGAAAACTATAGTTTAAGTGTATTTAGATAGCATGATATATATGAAAAACCTATGTGATTTCCCCATATTTTGATGGGATATTTTGAACCTATGCAAGAACTTTTCTTAAAATAAAAAGCTATATAAAATGTGTGTTATTCATAGCATATATGATATCTACCTAATAAAGCAATATAATGTGCATACATAACATTAGAATGTAAGATAATATGAGCATAGTTTTAGTGCATGATGCATGTTAGATATATATTTCATAATGCTATCAACATAGACATATCAATGTATATGAATAACAAATCTAAGTAATAACTGAGTAACTACCTAGAGGGATGGGGTATGATGTCCATCATGACACCCAATTAGGAAGGGGATATACATGATGTCCCTCATGGAATATAAAACTATAGTGTGTAAAAATTAAGAGACAAGTTCCATGGACATGAAACATATAATAAAACATACATACAACACACATGAGTCACACAAAGTAGGCCAAGGGGCCACAATACAAGGTACATGAGCACATGTCACTAAATATGAGAAATCAAGACATATAAAGACATGTTCAAATTTACACATACATAAAGAAAAATCATGCTGGATTAGATCCACATGGATGGACATGTTCAAATGTTTTCATACACAATTAAGAAGGCACACACATAGGACATGTGCACATTTTTAAATCATACATATAATGAAAAGAAGTGGAATAGAACCACAAAGAAATGGAATATTCAAATGCACTCAAATAGATGTAAAATAATGGAGACACAATCAAGTCTAAAATAATAAAATTAGAAATTAAATTATGCATGAAAATGTGGTGTAAGTCTATATAAGATCGAAGATGTACATAAGCTATGTCTAGAGTAGTCATAGTCAGTAATTAGTCTGACTATATGTAGGATGATCACTATCAAGATATAATAATGTTAAATATATGATGTAGAGTTTATAAATATGTAACGTGGTAATTTAAATTTTTTATAGGATGCCCTGAAATGGGTAAATGTATCCATGTTGAATTAATGTATCTATGTATATGCCCCTAGTGGGTAGATAATAGTAAATATCAATCTATGTAATGGACCTAGGTCCTATAAGTATCTACAAAACTCAAAAATAACAAGTAAAACATGTAATAAAGATAAAAAATAACTATACTAAGATATTTATCATATGTAATGTCTAGAAAATATAAGAAGTGTAAACATGAAATGCCTACAATCTATAATTTTGTATTTACTGAGTAAATATTTGAATGTTTTTATATTTTGACATACTATATTGTTTTTATATTTTATGGATATAAACTATTTAAAAATAAATTTTGTAAATAAATGAGATAATGTACAAGCAAAGTGTAATGTATTTATAAACCAAACATCACATCCATGGGATGTGGATAATCAAATGGTGTATTCGGTAGGAGGTCACCCAATATTGGATATTAGATTTATCCAAACTCAAATAAGTCTTCATCATCATGATCATCATACCATGATGTGTGTATTTATGTAACCTTATCCTTGGCATTAGTCTAGATTCTATACATCTGAATAACATGTTTATTTATTATGTAATATGCCTCACATGGTCCTATGGTAAACCACATTGGATTGTGGAGTATCTATATGAAACATGTTGTTATCATATGTTCAATCATGTATAATATAGACCATATGTCCCTCATGAATAAATTTTAAACATCTATCTGATCAATCAATTATGACATTTGTCACTTGTAACCATGTACTTCCAAGTGTAACTTATATATGAGTTTGTATGCTCATGACAAAGAATAATGTTTTAGCTACCTTAGGGCCACATACAACTAGTAGTGTGATATGTAATATATAATATTGGATGGAGTGTTATATATCATTCTCCTAATGTCCTATGTGATGTAAAAATTAAAAATTCCAATTGTTAGGATTTTAACCCTCATATATAACAACATGGGGGATGTATTTATTCTCAACAAAAATCTAGATAGTCAATAGATCATTATGTGAGTATCTACGTCGATGACAAGTCTATAATGATTCCTATACTAGTGGAGGTAGAGGATATGTAATTTGAATAGTGCCATGAGCCTTGAAATTATTGAACTTGTGTTTTAATGTTGAGCATGTATCTTTATCACATCATGTAAGCCTATGAAAATGAAAAAATGGTTGACCTTACCACTATAACAATATGTTGATGGATCTATACTGAATTATGGGTAATGCCATCTATCCTCTATCAATTAATATCTATATAATCTAATTTAGTCTATCTTATGAAATACCTACCTATATCTATATAATTAGGTCGATATCTATAGATATAACCATATGTACTAAGTGAGATGAGGGATTTACCTATAACTATAACTAGGTAGGTGAGCTTGTAGCTATAAGACTATGAACTAGTGGTGATGTCAGTGTATAAAAAGGCATGAATGATTTATAATCATCTATGTGCTCTCAATGGACCAATGTTGTGAAGCTCAATCCACATAAGTAATCATCAATTTTAATGGGTGTTGGATCATCCTCTATGGTGTCTTGGGAATCTGTATCAAAGTTGTAGATGTATACTTCCTCTAAATTAACAAGTAATGGTAATTATGTTGTGATAACCCTATCATCTTCCCTAGGTGGGGATAATTACATTTTAAGAGGGTCCTCTTCAATCATGGTTGAAGGTAAATTTTTTATAAGAGGATATAGAATGGGTGTAGGAATAGTTCTACTAAATTCCAAAACCTCATATGTGTGTTTATTCTTAATCATAATCTTGTGAGGTAGGGACTCTATAATAACATAAGGTGTCTTATTTGAATATCTACTCATGGTGGTAGGATCGGTGACTATGTAATATATGAATGGTTGATTATCTATTGGACAAGTGTCTAAGTATTTATCATGTAAAAGTTTTATGCATCTTTATAAGGTAGAGGGTACGGTCTTCATAGCATGTATCCAAGGTATGCCATGTTATATATTATATTTTAAATGATTAGGCATCACCTAAAACTATTTAGGTATAGTTTTTATCTTGACAATAATATCTAATGTAATAGAACCCAATGTTTGTCTAATAATGTCATAAAATCCTATGATATTTATATGTCTTCTAAATGGATGATATATCAACCCATAGTTTGTAGAAATGTGAGGTTACATATGTTAAGTATTGAACCACTATCAATTAAAAATCATTTAATAGTGGTGGTATTGATTTGTTCCCGAATAAAGAGTGGTAGATTATGATCAATAACTAACTACGATGGTAAATCCTCATTGTAGTAATATATAACATCCTAAATGTCCTTGATAGTGTTCATGATAGATGTAAGTAAATTCTCTAGGTATCGTAAGGTAAATATGTATGATTAAGTGTTTGAAAAAGAATATCTTTGAAAATAGTTTCCTTTTGAAGTAATTCCAATATGGATATATTGGCCAGTGTGTTTCTTAATAGATCCATAATATCAAATGCCTTATGTTGATATTTAGATCTTGTTATAGTGTTTTGGGGATGAGGAGGAATGGTGGGGCTACATTATCCTTATATAGGTTGAGGAATCATGTTATATCCAATAACATCTCAAACAACAATATCTACTATTTACCAAGGGCAAGTGGTAAAGGTAAGATATGAGAAAAGCTAATCAATTGGTCTAAGTGGAGGCAAAAAAGGAGTCCTCAAAGTTATATATTATTAACTAGTAACTAGAGGTAACTCAGAGTGATCCATGTAACAATTATCCTCATAAAATGGGGACTAAAGAGAATGTGTACCAATGTGTAAAATAATCTAAGCTCTATTATTATCCATGAGAGGAGTAGCATACATGTGTATCTTTATACAAATGGCAGGTAATAGGAATGTAAGACAAACCACAAGAATTTGTGCCAAAAACTATAAAATGGCATCCATCATGATAATCATGATGACAAAATGCAAATTAAAAACTTGGTGTATTTTATAAATTAGAAGAGAAACCCTAATGGTGCACTAGGGTTTGAAATAATATGATCAAAGTAAGTTGGATTCTTCAAATGAATTAAATATTTAGGACTTAGTAGATGTAAATCATAGGTTGTTAAAGGGTTTGAGTATAGTAAACCAGGGTAGAAATATGAAATGAATATAGAAACTAACTCATAATAGAATTGACATAGTTTTACTTTTCTAAAAATATTAGTAAACTATGCAAACAAGTACGTAGCTAGAAATTGACTAAGATGGGAGATTTGGATGATACAATCTAGGATAAGAGTTGATCTAAGTGTCCTTCCTATATATTATCACCCTAATTGGAGAATAAAACCAATGATCCTAGTGTCCTTATTTTGGCACTAGTGTCCTCTATGTAAAACTATTATAAACTTCTAGGTACATGTGTGTCTGAGTCTTCCAATCCTATTCCTATGTGCACAATCTCTAGTTCCATGTAGGTAACCTATTTTGAATGTTTTTTTATGAAAACCCTAAACATTCATGTTGTTAGGGCATCTAGTTGGTAGATTTAGTAAAGTTTGATGTTAATGGGGTAGGTTAGACATCCTTAACACCCATTTGTGATGAGAGTTGCATACATATCAATACTCCGAGGAGGGATCAAGACTGATGTAGTTATCTCCACCTAAGTGTTATTAAAAGTGCAAGTAAATCTAGTATGAATGTTAGTTGAGTGCTTTAAGTGTGCTTGAGATTGGAAATTTGATTAATATGAGTTTAATAATGTTGTAGATGGTTTTATGTAGAAGTATCACAAAATAGGGATTGATAACCTTGATTGTACACAGCTTATTTTGAGTTTGTTTATGTAATTTGCATATGATTTCCATATAGTGGATAAAGGGTTAAAATTCATATATATATATATATATATATATATATATATATATATATATATATATATATATATGAATTTTAACCCTTTATCCACTAGATGGAAATCATATGCAAATTACATAAACAAACCATATATATATATATATATATATATATATATATATATATATATATATATATATATATATATAATTTAGTTCTTGTTCAGGTATTAAAATAGGTGTAGGATAACCCTAGGTGGTTTCTCATTTTTTTTTTAAACATTGGATATAAAATGTGGGAAAAAGACAATAACACCCAAACTGGGACACTAGTGTCATTGACACTACTATCTTAATTATGGCACTAGTGTTTAGGTGGCATAAACTAAGCCACTAGGGGACATGATGTTGACGTGAAGGTTTGTCACAACTTTAGAAATGTTTAGGGATGTTTGTGTCCCACATGAAGGTTTGATAAGTGTTTAAATAGGCCCTAAGATAAGTCTAGGGATAAGATAGCGATGGGTGGTGTCAATTAGCACTCTTAGAACTCAAGTGACATTTTTAGATGATTACACACTTATGGGACTCTATGTAGTGTTAGTTAGATGAGTAAGGGTTGACACTATAGTGTTTTATATGATGGTAACCATTGAGATGGGATTCTAAGAAAGCCCATGGATAATTCCCTTTCCACTTCCCATAGGTTATTTCTAAGATAGACCAACATGTTTTAGTCTTTATGCTTCAGCCTATGGAAGGGATCCTTGAAGAGGTTTGTAAACTCAATGATCCTCAATTCTCATAGAATATTCCTTAGTGGTATATAGATGATATTATATATGCTTAGCTAACACTGTGGGCATGTTGGCCATTTTTTTCCCACATGCCAAACTTGCCTAAATGTAGTGTAGTTCCCTAAGGATCAAGTATGGAGCAAGGATTGGACAAGATTTCTAGATGAAATTAATGGACAAAAGGGATCATATAGAGTTAAAGTTTTTGAAACACTTTGATCTTGCTTAAAAGTGTATATTTACAATTTTTAAAGGGACATGTCTACCATTATAAAGATAAGGTATTTGAATAGATTTTGATAATGTATGAGCCTTCAAAGATCAAGATACAGTTCAAGCATAAGTTTGGAGGATCCTAATAAAAATATAAATATCAGACCTTTTTGGGTAAATCCTTAGGAAATATTTTGGGATTTCCTTTTGCTAAGTCAATTATTTTTGACATTTTTTAATTTGGCTAAGTGTTATTTCTTTTAGAAAATTTATTTCAGGTCTTTTGGGCTAAGTGTCGAGAATTGTTTTGGACATTTTATTCAAAATAAAAATCCTAAAGGATCATTCTCTCAGAAAGTGTACCAAACAAAAACCTTGAAGGGTCTTTTTCAGCCAAAGTGGTCCATTCAAAAATATTGAAGTAATATTTCTCAAGATAAGTATAATATTTCTTTTTGGAAAATTGTCTACACATTTTTCTCAAAGGCATAATTATTTTAGGGAAAATGTTTGAAAAAATTTTCAAAGGGAATTTCTTTCAAAAAATTATCTAAGCAAAAAATAAAAAAGTGCATTTCTATGAGAAAGTGGATGAGACATAAATCCCGAACCAAATTTCTAGCAAAGGGTTCACAAAAAATAGCCCATAGAATTTGTGATACAAACTTTTGTTTAAACATCAATTTCAAGAAACAAGAAATATTTGTTTGATTTCAAAAAGTCTAGGATGGCCCTGTAAGTGTCAAATTAAAGCATAGAAGATGATTTTTTTTCAAATAAGTAGTGACAGTCACACAAATGTCAAATACATTTGCATAGAAGTCAAATTTCAATCCCTAACAAATAAATATTTAATTTCAAAAATCCTAGTGATAATTATGCAGATGTCAAGTTTTGAGATCATGAAGTAGCCATTAGAATTCAAAAAATAGAATAAATTATCAACATTCAATCATACATATGATCCAATAGTGAGTGGTGATTGATAGTTTAATGGGCCTAGGTAAATTAATGCCTCATGTTCAATTGTGGATTCAGATCTAATGGTGTGAAATTAAGTAAAAATGTCAAGGAACTCAAAGGCTACCATGTGGCATAAGCATAGGAGCATATAGACTGATGAGTAGCTCTAAGGACCAAAAATGTAGGTGTCAAGTGTCAATAACATGTTAGCTTAGGTAGGTAATCAAACTACATGCACTCAACCTATTAGAGAAGGATCAATGGAGTGATCTAAGTCAAAATATCAATGAATCAAGTTGTTTTTGACAACCAATAAATAAAGGATTGAGTTGGGAGATTTTCAACTAAAGTTAATGAAGCATTTCAACTTGAGCAAATCAAATGAATGGACCTGAGCTACTGAAAATATATGGAACCAAGATCAATCTCAACCCAAGTTGATCCAAGGTAAACAATAAGGATAAATAATTGCCAATAGAGCTCCATAAAGGTAAAATAGGTCTTTTAGACCTAATATAGGACAAAAAGGTGGAAAATTATTATAAAAGGGACTAGGCATTGAGTAGAGTGGAATATATATATATATATATATATATATATATATATATATGAATATTTAGGAAAACCAATAGCCTTAGATTGGTTTTCAAACTATAGGATAGAATTATGATCCATATATGAAAGTGGAGCATATAAGTGACTAATGTAAAGGGTCTTCATCCTTTAGCATGGCCATAGTTTTGACAAATAGCCACCTAAAAATCATAGAACCATGATCTAGTCAGATCTATTAGCATGATATTTTGTCCTCAAGTGAGAGATGGCATGAGAATCAGAGAAAAGGTCTAGTTATTGGAATTGTAGCAAGGAGAATTAAATGCACTCTCAAAACCTTTGGGTACTTTCTCACTTAATAATCCATAAGTAGTGTCCTGATTAATCAAAAAAATAGCAAGATTTTCATTAGTTAAGGATCAAAAGGTGGTGGATCAAGTTTAATTAATCACACAAGACAAAGTATTCTTTTTTTTTATGGCATACTCCCATATCCTTTATTTCTCTCTCTCTTCTCCTATATATCTTGGTCTCATTCCCATTGAAGGGGTTATCATCTCTTATAATTTATCATTTTCTTTTTTAGGACAAGGATACTCATCAAGACTCTTGAAAATGTGTGCTTGTTTGATATGGTTAAACCTTGTCAAAATATTGTAAGAACTACATTTTTAAGTAATAAGATCAACTCTTTGCCTATCTCTTATATTTAATCAGTGTTTAGTATGCTTGTGTATGGTGAATTTTTGAAAGAGATTTTTCCTAGTTTATTGTCTATGTACTTGCCTCTTTGAAGGTGTTTTCAATATAACTTGTAGGTCTATACTAGTGTTCTACATGGAACTTATACTATGAATTATTTATGCAAATAGTGAGATTGAAAAAGCCATAATTATCTTTTACTCATTCATTGCATGTTCAAGATTATATGAGTGTCTATTTATATTTGGTGTATCACCTTTATATCTTTCTTAGGGGCCTTTAACCATCTTTCTAACCCTTTTCCCTATGAATCATTAGTTTTAGGTGAGCATAATGAAGAAGCCAAACTTCGCCAGAGGTTCCACCCCATCATAGGATACCCACAACCTATAGTTGTTACCATTATGTAAATTAGTTGGAGAGAGCCTAAAACCCCTCTCTGAGGGTGAAAATTAATTTTATAATATTTTCTAGCATGCCTGGTGGTACACACTTCTTTTAAAAGAAGATTGATCAAAGTTGATGCCATTTTGATCAAATTTACAATAGTTAAGCTTCAAAACAACAACATATGGTGACTCCAAAAGGAAGAATCAACACTCTGGTGTATAAAAATAGCTTCATATCATGCCAAAGGTAAAAAAAAGTTAGATTCAAGAGGTATTCCCTTCAAATTTTTTGAACTACCTTTAAATTTAGTGAAAATATTAAGGTTTGCCAATACACATCCATAGCAGGGAACTTTTTCTCCTAGGTCATTTCTAAGGCCTATCCCTAAAATAAAACCCTTATTAACCCCTTACATATCCATGGCATTCCCTAGATATTTTGTGGATTTTAATGGCCAAATCCCTCTAGCCGTTGCTCACTATGATCCTATCCTGGCTGAGCCCTTAAAAGTTTTCTCTATTACATTGGATAACAATCTATAACACCCTCTGAGCACCTCATGGACATAGCCAAATTTTTAAATATCCATAATATCACTAAAGATAATATAGATATTATTCTATTAGATATTTATTTTAAAGGAAATTCCCTAGATTAGTATAGAGGCCTTACTTCTAACTCCATTCAAACATGGGACCAATTAGAGGAGGCCTTATGTAACATATTTGAGGAAAAAAGTGACCATTTTTTATTTTTAGAGAAACTAATCTCCATTAGGAGAGTTTCTCATGAAGTCATGCAAGACTTCAACACATGATTCCAAAAAACTTGGGATAAAATCCTAGTCATAATTAGACCAACCCCTAACTTTCCCTTCATATATTATTTAAAGGCTTTAAATATTGACAATTATCCAATCTATGGGAAGAAATATACTTCTAAATGCTTATGAGGTGGCCATCAAAGTAGAAAATTATTTGGTTCAAGATGGAAAGCTTACACCTAGACCACAAATACCCTTATTTCCTAAAATTAGCCCACCTCCTATTTTTATCCCTCAATCCACTTGATGTTATTCCTCCTACACCAACAATTATTGCAATACATGCACTAAAACAAGAAAAATCTTCCACTAGTGCATCTAATGATTCCCTAGAGAAAAATAACTTTCAAGAGATCAAAATCATGTTTTAGTCCTTGGGGAATGAGTTAGTAAATTTCAAAAGGCAACATGATTTTGATAGGCCTTATCAAAGTTCATATAAACCTTAGCAATAAGCCTTTCAATAAAATAGGCCACCATATAAGGGGAACTACCAAAGCCAAGGCCAAGGTCAAAACCATAGAAAAGGGTAAGATGGATACAATAGGTATAATAAATACAATCCTAATTTTGTTAGTACTTCTAACTCCTTGGTCCTGGTTTAAAATAATGTGGCTCAATAAGCAGTGGGTACCATGCCTTGGTATCAATCTTTTATTCAACATATTGCACCAAATATTGACTTTAACCAAGCCTTCAATAATCAATGGTAACAAGCTTCTAATTTTAGATACAACCAAGCTCTCATGGCTCAAAATGTAGATTTACCTATGATGACCAAGCTAGAAGATCCTCCATAAGGTTAAGGGTATAATCAGATACCAAATCAGCCAGATACTAAAATGATGAACTATGAACAAGAAGAGTGTTATGTATCCAACCAATATATTAGTTCTAGCTAGGCCTATATTCCAATGGTAGCAAACACAAGATTCAAAATAAGGAACATAGATGGTAACCAAGAAGTATTCAAAGAGCTTCTCACCATTACTCCTTTACTAACAAAGCCAAGTGAACTTGATGTGACTCTAAAGGTTTCAATACATCTAAAAACTTAGAGCTAAGGGAATCTTTTTGGACCCCAAGGCTCACAAGTTTAACAAATAATGATGGTGGCTCCCAAAGCACAATAAAATGTTGGTGGTTTACCCATCAACAATGTTGAATAAATGAAAAGGTCAAATGTGAATATGCCCATGTGGGATATGCTCTCCATGCCTGGCTAGGTATACATCCTTTAAGAAGGACTATCAAAGATTAATGTTAAAGATAAGCCACCAAATAAGGTGAATTAAGCTTTCACCAATGTAGCCAAAGGGCCAAATGAAGGGAAATTAGGTAAAGTAGTCAAGCTTCCTCCCTTTTATATTTTAGTGATCATTGGAAATTCTATAGTGCATAATTTCCTAGTGGATAGTGGGGCTAGTACCTTAGTGATGTTAAAGTTCATAGCTGATCAACTTGGTCTAAAATATGAGCCATAGTTCAAAGGAGTGTTTCAACTTGATTGTTCTTCTCCCAAACCATCTTGTATAATTAGAGACCTCAATATGACCCTATAAGCTTATCCTAGTGTCTCAGTGGCTCAAGATGTATTGATCTTAAATGTGCCTCCTCACTTTGCACTATGATTATCTAGAGAGTTCATAATAAAGATACAAGATATCTTACATCAGATTGGTGCTATATGACATTCAAGACAAGGTATGGGTCTAAAGTGTCAATAAAAGCTAATCCCATTGCACAATTCCTTATAAAGGCCTATAGACCAAATAATGCCAACATTAATTGGACCATCATTGATGAGGATGAATTTGCAATGGGGTAAGAGCTAAACACTCATCCAAGAGGTAATGGACATTTTCTTGGATGAGCTATGGAATTATAACTAGTTGGTAAACCCCTTAGAAGATTTTGAAGAAAGGGACTTGGGTGTATACTATTTTAATGAAGAAAGATAGTGCATGTCATCCTTCATGAGGCCTCAAGAAGGTATTAGTAATATATGAAATTTGTACTTTGATGGCTCAAGGAGAAAGCATGGGGTGGGTGAAGGTTTAATGTTAATATCCCATTCATATTATAAGTACTTATTTTCATATAGGCTCCAATTTAGCTACTCCTGCAATGTAGTAGAATATGAGGGTCTCCTCCATGTCCTTTAATGGGTTATTAAGACAAGGATCAAGTAGTTACAAGTCTATGGGGATAGTGAACTGGTTATACACCAAGTTAGAGGTTAGAATGACACCAAGAACCCTTTAATTAAGTCCTAAAAACATAGAGTGTGGGACCTAATTGAGGACTTTTAGGCTTTTAACATCTAATTAGTGCCGAGAGGCCAAAATCAACATGATAATAAACTAGTAGTTGTGGGGGCTCATTTTGACCTCCCTAATTAATTTAAAAGGACCAAGGTTTAACCACATCTCAAAGTGGTAAATATACCATCAATGCCACATAATGAATCTCATTAGTAGGTATTTAAAAATAACAAATAGATTGCATGTTTATTTTAGTAAGAAGTAGAGTTCTCCTCCCTTAACCAAGAAAAATTTCAGCATTACTATGGGAAGCATAATGTTCAATTATGGTCCAATAATCTTTCTAAATTTCTAGTCACCCTAGAATACCTCTTTTATGAAGGGGACCATATGATAAAGGATAAAGTGGCAATGTCAACTAATGAATATAACTATGAGAGAGTTATTATATTTGAAGATAAAATGCTCAAGCTTGGAAAGGTAAGCACTAAAGCTAAAAGGCATGCTTTCATAGAGCTTTGTAAGGAATATATAGACAAATTTGCTTGGAAATATAGTGACCTAACAGGCTTTAATCCTAATCTATCCTAACACATAATAGAGATAGAGGTTGATTCCAAGCTATCAATAAGAAGCAAAGACCCATAAATCCCAAGATAGAAGATTTCATGAGAAAGGAATTGACCAATATTGTTGAATCCAAGATCATCTTCCCAATCAAAAACTCGTCATGGGTAGCTAATATATTATCTATTAAAAATAAAAGTGGGGAGATAAGACTATGTGTGAACTTCAAGGATATTAATAGGGTCTCTTTGGAGGATAATTACCCTCTACCATCCATGGAAAAACTCTTGAAAGTGGTTGTTGGTTTAGAATTATTCTCTCTCTTAGATAGATATACAAGTTATAAGTAAGTGCTAGTGAGAGAAGAGGACTAGTACAAGACTACCTTCACCACCAAGTGGGGGATATTTTATTTTCAAAAGATGCATTTTGGATTGTCTAATGCTGGTACAACATTTGAAATAGAAATGGACATGGCCTTCTAAGGAATACTAAATCAAATGGTGTTGGTTTACTTGGATGACATTACAATCTTCTCCAAGAATGCTAGTGAGCATATGGACCATATAAGGTTGATATTCTAGAGATGTAGAGAGTATGGGATCTCTTTAAATCCCCAAAAATGTGTGTTTTATGTGCATGAAAGAAAATTATTGGGTTATATTTTTTCAAAAGAGGTATTATCCATAGATCTAAATAGAGTAAATGTTATCTTAGCCTTATCCTTACCAAAGCATAGAAAGGGGATCGAGAGCTTATTTAGGAAGATCAACTTTGTGAGAAGGTTCATACCTAGTTTTGTAAGCTTAGCCAAGCCTATCACCACCATGATAAAGAAGAGCCAAGTGTTTCCTTAGTCATATGAAGGTAAGGTAGCTTATAAATACATCAAATAGGCCATTTCCCAAGCATCCTCACTCTTAAATCCTGATTTCTCCAAGGACTTCATCTTGTACACCTTTGTTAGGGATTTCCTCCTTAACAAGGATTTGAATGAGAAGAGAGTAGGATGGATCATAAAGGTCATGGAATATGACATATATTTCAATGTTACCAAGTTGTTATGGGGCAAGGGATTATGTGAACACATGGTGAATCACCTCTAGGAAGACAAGGAAGTTTTTTTGGTAACCCAAAACAACTCACAAGTAGGTGCACCTCCACTTCAAAAGAGATGGATTCAAGAAATGGTTCACTTTTTTTCAATAGTAAAATTACCCCAAGGTTTGGATATAGCCAAAATAAGGTATTTTAGGATTCAATATATACCTTATGCATTAGTTGATGGTTTTCTTTTCAAAAAGGACCTCAATAGGTACTCCTTAGATGCATATATGATGACTAGGTGACCAAACTCTTAGAGCAGTTCCATGATGGACTTGTAAGAGGTCATTTTGCATCTAAAACTACCATAGAAAAGGTAATGAGGGATAGTTATTACTATTCCAATATTTTCAAATATGCTCATACATGGATTAGAAAATTCCAAAAGTCTACCCTCTTTATATGAAAGCAAAAATAGTATCCCTTCCACTCAATCCTATTCAGGTGGATCAACCCTTCATATAATGGGGTTAGAATTCATATGGATGATCAATAAACCATTAATTATAGGGAATAAATGGGTACTCACTACAACTAAATATTTCACTAGGTGAGTGAAAGCCATTGCTTTGAAAGAGGCTAGTGAAGGTACAGTCTTGGATTTCTATGATAGCCTCGTAACTAGGTTTTATGTCCCAACCACCATAATTTATAATAGTGGATTGACATTCCTTGGTATGAAGATAAGTTAGTGGGATCTCAAGCTGGTCATCTACCTCAGCACCTCTTCCAACTACTATCCTCAAGGAAATAGACTAGCAGAGTCTACAAAAAAGTATTTTCTAAGGATCATTGGGACCATGGAAGAGAATTAGAGAACATGGCACACCAAGCTAAAGATAACCTTATTGGCTGATAGGGTGAATCCTAAAACTACCATTGGTAATTCTCATATATTATTATGTATATAAGGGAAACCAAATTGTCTATCTCCCTTGAGATTCCTACATTAGAATCATCCCATTAGCTTGAGTTGATGGAGGATGAGCCCATGAATGTGAGGATGATATAACTCATGGAGATGGAAGAAACCAGGGACCTTGCTATGAAAAATTTGGAATCACATCAAGATTAGGTCAAAAGAGCCTTTTAAAAAATAAATACATCAAGAAACTTTAAGGAAGTGGACCTAGCCCTCAAATGGGACTCAAAAAAGGCCAAAATATGCAACCATACCATGTTTGATAGCTTGTGGAGTGATCTTTATTTGATCCATGGATGTAAGGATCATAATGCTTTTCAGCTTGTCTAGCTAGATGGAAAGGTATTACCCATCCTAATCAATGACATTCATTTAAATACATATTATTGAATATCATTGCATCCATTGTAACATATTTTACATGTTAGAATATATTTATGCTTTCCTCTAAGTGTTTTATTCACATTTTTTTCTATTCTATTATTTTCTTTTCCAAAGTGCCTCAGGAATTTTATTTTGTTTTATTTCTTTTGATCCTGGTTTCTTTAAGAAAGGTTTAGTTTAGTTGTAGAGGCTAATACTTCCATACCCAATAGAATAGATAAGGTAAATGGTCTATATTTTCAAAGCATAGTAGGCATGCTTCCCTATGAGTCTCTAAAGATGTTGGCCATTTTTGGCCCACATACCAAACTTGCCTAAATGCAGTGTAGTTCTTTGAGGATCAAGTATGGAGTAAGGCTTGGACAAGATTTCTAGATGAAATTAATGGACCAAACAAATCATATAGAGTTAAATCTTTTGAAACACTTTGATCATGATTAAAATTATATATTTCCAATTTCTAAAGGGACAAGTCTATAGTTTCAAAGAGCAGGTATCTAAATAGATTTTCATAGTGCTTGAGCCTTCAAAGATCAAACTAAAGTTGAAACATAAGTTTGGAGGAGTCTAAAAAAAAAGATAAGTTTTAGACATTTTCATATAAATCCTTAGGAAATATTTTAGTCTTTCTTTTTTCTAATTTTAATTCTTTTTGACCTTTTTTATTTGGTTGTGTTATTTCTTTCAAGAAATTTGTTTCAAATCTCTTGGGCTAAGTCTCAGGAATTGTTTCAGATATTTTATCTAAAATAAAAATATCAAAGGATAATTATCTTATAAAGTGTACCAAAAAAATCTCTAAGGGTATTTTTTCAGCTAAAGTGATCCATTCAAAAATCTTGAAGGAGTATTTCTCAAGCTATGTCAGATTTATTTTAGGAAAATTATCTACACAATTTTCCTAAAGGCATAATTCTTTCAAGGAAAATATTTGACAAAATTTTCAAAGGGAATTTATTTAGTAAAATTATCCAAGTGAAAAATCTTTAAGGTTATTTCTATGAGAAACTGACTAAGACACAAAACCCAAAAAAATGTCTAGAAAAAGGTTCATACAAAATAGTTGTTTGATTTCAAAAAGTCCAGGATGACCCTATAAGTGTCAAATTCAAGCACAAGAGATGACCATTGGTTTTCAAATAAGTATTGACAATTGTGTGGATGTCAAATATGTTTTCATATATGTCAAAGTTCAATACCCAACAAATAACCATTGAAGTTCAAAAATCCTAGTGATAGTTATGCAAACATAAAAATTCAATCTCATGAAGTAGTTATTAGAATTCAAAAAATAGTATCAATGATCAATGGTCAATCATGCAGATGATCTAATGGTGAATTATGATTGATAGTTTAATAGGCCCATGTAGATCAATGGATTATATTCAATCATGGATTTAGATCTAATTATGCATGATCAAGTCAAAAGGTCAAGGATCTTAGAAGCCACCACATGCATAAGTACAAGAAAAGATAGACTAATGAGTAGATCTAAGGACCAAATGCATAGGTGTTAAGTGTTAAAAATATTTTATCTTGGGTAGGATATCTAAAAATACACACTCAAACTATTAGAGAAGGATCATTGAAGCAAGTTGAGTCAAAAGGTCAATGACCCAAGTCATTTTTGATAGCCAACAAACAAAGGATTGAATCAAGACATTTTCAACTAAGGTTAATGGATCATTTTGACTTGAGCAAAGCAAATAAATGGACTTGAGCTGGTAGAAAATATATGGAACTTAGATTGAGCTCAACCTAATTTGAGCTAGGGTAAATTATAAGGATCAAGCATTACCAATAAAGCTCTATAAAGGTAAAATAGGTCTTTTATACCCAATATAGGCCACAAGGGTGGAAACTTATTGTAAAAAGGACCAAGCATCGAGCATAGTGTCATCTATATATGAAGCTATAGGAAAACCAATAGCCTTAGATTGGTTTTTTTACTATAAGATAGACCTATGATCTAGATATGAAAGAGGATCAGATAAGTGACTAATGTAAAGGGTATTCATCTTTCAGCATGGCCATAGTCATAACAAGAAGCCACATAAAAATGAAAAAACCATAATCTAATTATATTCATGAGCATAAGATTTTATCCTCAAGTAAGAGATGATGTGAAGGATCAAATAAAAGGTCTAGTGATGGGAATGGTAACTAGGAGCATTTAGTGCATCCTCAAAACATTTGGGGACTTTCTCACTTAATAATCCATGGGTAGTGTCCTTATTAATAAAAAAGAGGTAAGGTTTTCATTGGCTAAGGAGAAAAAGGTGGTAGTTTAGGTTCAATTAATGACCCAAGAGAAAGTGTTATTTTTTTATGGAGTACTCCCACATCCTTTATTTCTCTCTCTCTTCTCCTATATATCCTAGTCTCATTCCCATTAAAGGAGCTCACAGTTCTTAGAATTTAGCATTTTATTTTTTGGGAAAAAGATAATCATTGAGACTCTTGTAAAATTGTGCTCATTTGATATGGTTAAACCCTATCAAAATATTATAAGAACTACCTTTTGAAGTTATAGGATCAACTCTTTGCCTATCTCTTGTGTTTAATCAATTATTAGTATGCTTGAAAATGGTAAATTTGTGAAGGAGATTCTTCATACTTTTTTATCCTTTTGATTACCTCTTTAAAGGTGTTTTCAAACTAACTTGTAGGTATAGACTAGTGTTCTACATAGAACCTCTTCTATGAAGTATTTATATAACTAGTGAGATTGTGATATTGAGTAAGCCATAGTTTTCTTTTGTTGATCTAGTGCATGTTAAAGCTTATATGAGTGTCATTTTAGTTTTGGCGTATCACCCTTATAGCTTTCTTAGGAGACTTTAACCATCTTTCTAACCATTTTCCCTATAAAGCATTAGTTTAGCATTAGTTTTACGTGAGAATAAGGAGGAAGTTGTCCTTCTCTACAGGTTCAACCCCATCATAAGATACCCACAACTTGGGTTTGTTCCCATTATGTAGCTTAGTTCGAGAGAAAATAAAGAACCCTCTTCAAGGGTACAAATTAAGTCTATAATAAAGCATATTCACCTTATTCATTATTGTGTAGACCTATGTATCATTCAAAGAATTCATGATTACTTCATCATATAGATATGATATGTGATAGTAGTTAATTTTCACCTTTCACATGAATCTATTTAGGTAATTCCTAACCCTTTTTATTTTATCCCATTACTTTTATATTTCCCACTTAAAATCATAGTGTGTTATGGTTTTTCCCACTAGTTTAAAATGTTCCCATCTAGTGTATTATATTCTACCAAATTTCATGGGAGGTGGATGGATAGCTCCATATATGGCACTCTTTAGTGAAAAATCTACATAATCTACTAATTGAGATACATTCTCCCACTCTTCCATATTATCTAGGACCACCTAGGGTAGATACATAGGGAATGCCTAGTACCCTCTATTTTTATGATTATGAAGTCTAGATAAATCCAATAATAACTAATATTTTAAATGGTTCTTTAGATTTAATCATAAAATCTAGGCATGTGCTTACCATAAATGGCTTGGTATACCATTGGTTATAATATCTCAATCAGTATGGTTATATTCTTCCTAAATTTTTGTATATCAAGAACATTTAATTCATCACAAATTTGGTTCTTGGGATACTTAGTTGATGGATCTCATGGTTATTCAAAAGTTGAGTGAATAATACATGTTATGGCATCTATCAAATAAGACATCATATAGAAGTTTTTATCTAGTCTATTTGATAAATTGAGAGCTTGGCTAATCAAATTTGCACTAATGATCTCTCTTATATCAATGATCTTGGTGGAAGTTAGGATCATGTCCAACAGGGGGATCTAAACCTCATTAACATAGGTTATGTTGTGGAAAGTATAAATTTAGTTCAATTATATAATAAAAATCCCAATTCTTCACCTAAATATGGTAATGTGGATAGCATAAATAAGGCCTTTTACTATGAAGTTACTAGGTCTCCTACCCATTACTATAACTTATTGGTTGTATTATTTGCATACATCCATGAATTGACTAGAGCTTGATTATAAACCATTTCAAGGAGGGGAAGTCTATAGTATTTTTTAAAGGTAGGCCCACTAATATATGTCACTAAGGTGATATTTTGGTATAATTACATAACTTTTCCAAAAAAATGGCCATTTATAGATAGATCAAATACTAGGTCAATGTAGGGCATTACCTCAAGTCTTACCACAACATAATGTAGGCTCATTGCTTTGATCACCATCAAGTCTTCCTTATATCTCTATGTAAAGGTAGAGAGTTAATATTCAATACCATAGGGTTTTGATACCTCAATTTCTTCCCATATATTAGATTAATGCTTAAATTCATGGTTGAGGGTAACTTCATCAAACCTTGTATTTGTGTACTACTCAAGTCTTATAAGAATATGTAGAAGGGGGAGGTGTAATACATGAAGAAAAAATAATTTTGATGCACCTATGAGCTTTGTTTCTCCTAAATTATGGAATTAATTGGTCATAATAGAGATTTAATTCATGCTTTTAGCTATTGTTTATATGGAAATGTAAATGTAATTGACTTTTTTAATTGTATATATTACCTTTGGATTCATTAGTTATATTAAATGGAATGTATTTAGTTGTCCAATTCATGTAGATTAATGGAATCAATGGACCTAGATTCCTTTACTTTCTTCTATTTTTGTATTTTAAATTTTATCTGTCAAGTGTCACCCCTTTTTATTGTCCCCATTTCTAGGTGGCTTCTCTTTCTTTTGCTTTGAGTGCTTCATCATCTCTATTTGACACTTGTCAATTTATTGCTTCTTTCAAAAGCATTACATTGTTTTTACCTAGTCCCCATGTCATTTAAGGTACACATGGTGTAATTTCATTATTTCACTTCTTCTTAGGATCCTTCTTTGTTTTTATTTGGTTCTTTACTACCTCAAGGTCATGGGATCATGACACTTGGAAAAATATCACAATTTTACTCTCTATAGAGTGTCATACCCTATTTTATTAATATAAAAGCTCTAGGTGAGTGGAATGATGACACATGAAAACATCTTGGCATTAAAATTTCTTTGGAGACTTATAAACACCTTGGAATACTTTTATAACATTAAGAATATAGGATTATGATATGTGGATAGTTGTTGTTGCTCTCTACCCCATAACTTTTGTATACTAAAAATTCAATCTACTAATTGTTGGGTGAGTGGGATTATTACACTTGGTAACATCTCATGGTTTCTCTTTCTTGGGAGTCTTTTTTATAATTTTTAAGTTCCATAAAATTCAAGGGCTAGTAGGTTGTTACTGAGTGGCATAAAACTTTTAGAATACTAAAGTATAATGGATACTTTTTCTACTCTTGAGGATTTGGGAGAGGGAGTGAATACCATGTGGTAGGATTTGGTGACTTCACAGATGTTTAGGAGAAAAATAGGAAAAAAATCTAAGTAAATAACAACCTACACAAGATAAAAAATAAATCAAAAACACTTTAGAAAACATGTAAGTTAGTTTTAAAGATGCAAAACCTATCATGTTTTTGGATAAATATGAAAACTTAAGGAATTATTATAATATAAAAACCTTGATAGACATATTTGAAATAAACCTAAAGGTTGGAGATATAACTCAAGACAATCCCAAACATAGCTTTGGTTTGTAATAATAAAATTTCCAACATGTAAGTCTAATATTTAAGTAACTAACTTAGTATACCCAACTAATCTTGAAAAATATAGGTTACTTAACAAAATGGGTCCCTATTTAAATTTTTTAAATGGGTTTGTGTTTGGGTAAAACAATAACTAAGTTAGATCATTGGCATAATCAGACATAAATAGTTAACCTTCTAGACCAAAATTATATAAATCATGTCACTATTGTAATCAAAGATAACTAAAGGATCTAAATTATAAATAAATAATAATATACAATTGGTATTCTGATAAAGGTTTCTTGATGTACCAATGTAACTCAAAAGTAATTTACTTAATCTCATAGCTACTTGATTGGACATTAATCATACTACTATGATGCAACATATCAAGTGGAGTTTTATGAAGGCATTTTTTTATAATTTTAAGTTATTAATTTATTTTGAAGTTATAATTTTCAATTTATAATACTACAACCATTCTAAAAATTTAACCAAAATATATATCTTTACATACAAATTTTTTTTGCAATAGGATAATCTAATACCCTTAAGCTACGCAAGTAAAAAAATGGCACATAGTTCCCATCAAAATAAAAACATACATCTATCAACTAAATAGACTAGTATAGGTATAATAATGGATGTATTAAAAAATTAATCCCCTCAACTAGACCATATCAAGGCCTAAATTTTTTCAACCTATACACTCTATCATTTTTGTCATGATGATCACTAAAATCTAGGTTAACTTCCATCTAACTTCCCCACACATTCCCAACTAAAACAAAAACCAAATGTACCTTCCATGCTCATTCCCAAGTGAGGTGGCCAATAAGTATGTAACATAAATAACCACTTGTAGAAGGCCCTCTCTCAGGGTATGTTCCCAAATATCTACATAGTCCTACACCTATAGCCTCCACATGTATAGCTTGTGCATTATGTCTCAATGTATTACACCTTCTATCAAAAGAGGGGATTGTCACATGAGGAGGATGAGGGTATCCCTCATGCATTAATTTATGGTTCCTACCATGAAACCTCTAAAGATAGACTCTACACACCCTTTGTTTATTTTTATGTGTGGATGATGTTGCATGTTGGTGTTGATGTTATGGTGAAAAATATATCCATGTTAATTATTGAACTTGAGGTAGCTTTTCCAATAAAATATCCATCACACACTAAAGAGTTTGAAGTATTTTTATGTTAACCATGACAAGTTATTTAGACATAGGGTCCTAGTGAAAACCATTGATGGAACTACATGTTCCCTCCTTGTGTGACATAGTGTCTTGGTGAAAACCATTTGTCTTGTATGCACACATTAAAATAAAATGGTTAGTAAAGTTATTAATATAAATCATACAATCACAAAGATCCTAGTTTTAAACTTTGGCTCTGATACCAAAATGTCGTGCAAATAAATAAGTATGATTAAAAAACACACATACATATGTGTGGGTGTGTCTATATGTGTGTTTATATATATATATATATATATATATATATATATATATATATATATATATATATATATATATATATATATATATATAAACACATATACACACACCCACACATATGTATGTGTGTGTTTTAATCATACTTATTTATTTTCATGACATTTTGGTATATATATATATATATATATATATATATATATATATATATATATATATATATATATATATATATATATATATATATATATACCAAAATGTCATGAAAATAAATAAGTATGATTAAAACACACACATACATATGTGTGGGTGTGTGTATATGTGTTTATATATATATATATATATATATATATATATATATATATATATATATATATATATATATATATATATAAACACCCACACCTATGTATGTTGGCTTATATTGCCAACCCTATTGGTGATGAAGTCTACCAGAGGATACCCTTGAAAATTTCTTGTGAATAAATACATTTTATCATGATTACTAGGAGTAGATATTTAGGATAGGAAATAACTAACATAATTCCAATGATCTTCAAAATGATACTAGCGTCAAAACTCAAACTAAATTACACAGTCAAACAATCCTTTTCATAGAACACTTATAAATCTAAGTTGTGTTTTCTTATTCAACAAAACTAACTCATAAATGTACATACAAGTGTTGACATGAAGGATAATTTATCCTATGTTCCTTCACCTTAGTTAAATTTTGAGTTTTCATAACTTATAGACTCACAAATATCCTTAACATAAAACACATTGACATATTTTATATTTTAAACACCTACTATCAGTATTATAAGATATTATAATTTAGTTAATGAGACAAAAATTCCATTAAAATTTTACTTAATTATAAATATTCACATTTTCATCTTAACTATGATTTTGGGAATAATTTTTTTTCTAGTTTGTTTTCATAACTAGCATGTACAAATTTTTTATTAACTAGATGAACCTAGATATCCCTATTTCAAATGAATTTAATATAATCATATAAAGTATATATTTTAAAGATTCCCAATAATAGGTAAGGAGAGATGGTAAGGTGGAACAAACTAATATACTCATCTCACAACCAAGTAACCATTATATTAATAGGAGGGTTAACTCCATCATGTGAATACCCCATTGGTATAAATATCATGAAATAAATTGATTTCTTAATACACAACAATATTTTAGTTTATTTATGAAATAAAATTCAATATATATATATATATATATATTATAATATATAATAACTAGTATTTTATTTTATCACAATATTTAATAAGATATTTAACAAACCATATAATTTTTATATACATAAAAAACTTGTTTAAAATGCCTTACTATCTCCAAATAGTGTTCCCTGTATTGCATTACTATAAATTTCTCTAGTTTAAAAGTACATTTTATTATTTAAACATTAATAATTTTTATTTTCATAACCTTCTTAACATAAATAAGGCTAAAAATTATATAGATTCTATAAGACAAAGTCTTATAATATTACATAGCTCAAATTTTGAGCCACTAGGTTAATCCTTTAATGTTCCTTGGGTTCTAAGATTTTGAGGTTTTGAGGGGCTAGGTCACTAGGATCCTACCACATGGCATGATATTGAGGCCAAAAGGATTTAAAAGGAATGATTCATTTTTTAAAATGATTTGACTCTGAAGCTACATGTCTACAAAATTTAGACATAAAAGACAAGGCAAGAAAGGAACCAAGATAAATGAAGTCATTAGTAAGTTATCCCAAAAATAAAGAATATACACCAAGAAATAAATAAATTACAAATTTTAAGCTTGAATAAATAATATCATTTGTTATTCCACAATAATAAATTCACATCATTTTCTAATCTTGAATAATTTTTAAATAGCCAAGTCTAAAAATCGAACATCAATCGAGTCTTCATAATGGGAAATTATAAAGACTTGGTCACATTTAAATTAAAAAATATATTTTAGAGGTATAATTAGACTAGGTAGATTAGACATGGAAATTTTTACATTCAAAAATCTTTAATTTATACTTGGTTAATATCCATAAAGGATTCAAAAGGTATAAATTCATAGTTGGAACATGCAAACCAAAGACCAAACCAAAATAAGAGGGTTCCCATTTGAAATGTGAGAATGGGGCATGTTGTACCCAACATAAATCACAACCCATTTAAGTATCACAAAAAATTATTATTATTAATTTCACTATTTTTGGATCTTATATTTACCTTATATAATTATTCAATGTGTTATTTGATTAATAACTCTTTCTACCTAAGATTTTGAAGCCTTTTGAACAACTCGATCTAGTAGTCTCCATGTAAAAAATTCCATTTTATCTTCATGACAATGATATCTAATTTTATTATCTTATAATTAACTTTTTATAACCATTCATTCTAAAAAAAATTGCACCATAGCATCGCATTCTCATTTAACTATGTCTATGCTAACTTGATGCACTACAACTCATCAATGTCTTTGTATTTGAATTACTCTTTCATGTAAGTGAGTTAATCAACAAGATATTTTGAGTTAAAAATTATTAAAAAATGATAAATCCATATTTTTACCCTTTCAAAGACATGAAATGTCTCTCATTAATTTCTCTTTGTCAACATACATTTGATCTCAAGCATCTCTATCACCTTCAGTGCCCTCTACACCCTCATCATGTTGTCCTTCATCCTCAACATAATTCTCATCACCCCTTGGGATGTATCCTCACCATATATCCTTATAAATGACATATATTCATGTTTTCATAACATAAAATACATACAAAACTTCATACAACCTTCTTTCTATGCCTAGATATAACACCTCTTCTAAGACGAATCTTTTCTTCTAAACACATGCTATACTATTTCAAATCCTCTACTCACAATATTACATAGACAATGTTTATACACACTTGTTAAGGTTTGGAACCTCACTTTTTTAATATTTTTTATGGTCTTTGTATGGTTTCCTAGTGAAGGGGCACCTAAGTACACAATCAATTGATACTCTCACTCACCTTCTTTCATAAAATACACATTCACACAATGAATTAAAAAACTCAAAACTATATATGTAATGAAATTACTTAGATAAATTGCATGAATGGAATAATTATAACAAATCAAAAACATTATATCATAGAAATAATAAAATAATAATTAGGTCTACAACATTAATTGATAGAATAGTAGAAGACTTGGTAAATATGATTGATCCACTTTAAGGGGGAAATCTCTTCACAATGCATTAATTAAAAAATTATCCATATAAGATCAAAGTAATAAACACCACCACCTATATATACTTTAATTTATCCATTTTTATTATATAGGCCAACCCAACTAAAATATAAATGCATAGAGAAATGTGAGAAGATAAAATCAATAATTATAGAAGCCACAAATAGGCCACACATATCCCTAGACATGGTATAGGTCAAGTGCATAACATTCCTTCCCCTTCAGAATAATATCTACCTCAACATTAAACATCTATGAATTTTTTTTTATAAATGTTTCATCCTCACTGGCCAAATTCTTCCATTTGATCAAATACTCCTTGATCTCTCATGTTCATAGCTTTTTTGTGCATGTCTAAAGTATCTCATCAAATTACACAATGACTCTACCTTCCACATCTAGTTTAGGTAACTCATTTTATATCTAATTTTTTTTTATAGTTACCTTATTAAACATGAAATACTATATGGATGCTAGTATATTGGGTTAACTCTAGCTTGTATGCTACATTACCAATTTTCTATAAGATCTAATAAGGGCCATAATACTTTGGATAAGGTTTTTTTATCACTTTGTTATTGATTTAATGAAATTTTATTATATGGTTATAGGTGTAAAAATACCCAATCTCACACTTCAAAATTCATCTCATTGTTGTAATTGAATTGAGTAACCTCATTTTATTCTATGTCATTGTTAAATTCACTCTAAGAATAGTTAGTACCTCTTATTGGTGTTGAATGTGAACTTTCATAGCTTTAAATTTGGGCTATACCCTCAAGGATACAGTGATGTATGGGGGTTTATACACATATATTCCCATAAATGTAAATATTTTGGAAGAGGTATGGAATGAATCAATATACCACCATTCTACTAGTGGTAACCAATGAACCCATCTCTCTTATTTATCTAATGCAAAGTAATGTAGATAAGCCTCTAAGAATTTGTTGACCACTTATATTTTCCCATCGAATTAAGGATTATAGGATAATATTTGAGCCAACTAAGTCCCAAACATGATAATAAATTAGTCTATAAATTACAAGTAAAAATTGGATCATAATCATTTACTATGATTTTGGGGGTGCTATGTAGGTTTTGAATTGTATCTAGAAAAACACTAGTTAATTTACTAGCTAGAAATAGTTATGACAAGGAGAAATAATGGGATATTTTGTGATACTATCCATAATAACCATGATGAAATTTTTACCTTAAAACCTTGATATCTATAATGAAATCCATAGAGACCGACTCCCACCTCTTAATAAGAATGGATAAGTGTTATAGAAGACCTAGAGTTTCAATCATTTCATCCTTTTTCTATTAATATACCATATATTTATCCTTGAACATATATATATCCATATTGAGTCATGTTAGATCATTATTCACCCATGACCAAGAATTTTTCAAAACCAATTAATTGGGTCATCTAACCTTGAAGTGGTCTTATTAAGAATCATGTCTTGATGTCATGGTTATGATGTTGAATGTCATCTTAAGGTCTAAATAGGGTCTTATTATAATGATAGAGTCTATGTGTGTATCTTGTTTAACATTTTCATGAGAATATCTTTAAATAAGTATTTTTCAATAAAATTTATCATGTTTTAAGGTAATTTTGGAGAAAATAAAGTATTTATAAAAGTTAAGGTAAAGTTTTTACATGAGTTTTATACTTGTCTAAGGCATACCTACTAAAAATTATTGTTTCAACTCATTATTTTGTCTCAATATAATGTGATTAAAGTGTGTTAGATTCAAAACCAAGGAAAAATTATGGTTATAATGTTTTTACACACTTGTCCAAGTTTTTTGAGTCAATTTCAATGTGAAAGTGATAGTTACAAGTCTTACATAAACTATCAAGGTAGAATAATGTCATTTTGTAGGTGATAACATTGGTCTAAGGTAAATATAGGACCAACATAATTCCATTAATGATTATAATGTATAAATAATTCTTACATAGTTTTTTTAGAATAAAAAGTGGTCAAAAAACTTTTCCACTTCTCCATTGAGTTTACAGGTCATTAGCAAAGTGAAGAAAGCTAAATTTATGACAAATGGTTCATGAAAGAGAGTGATAGGTAAAATTATCCTATTGTAAATATGGTAACATTATAAACTTATAATCCATAATAGTATTTTATATATTGAATGCATATTCTTTATAAACCATCCTTAAGAAGATTCACTGCTCTTAAACCTGTTCAAAACCCTACAAGCTTAATTTTTTAGTTTTTAGGAACTTATGAACTAATTGTTAAAATATAATGGTTTTTTGAGTTATTTAAATGTCTTAACTATCCTATAAAACCATATATAAATATCCATTTATCACGTGTAGGCATTAAATGAGCCATATATCAATGTACAGGGCTTCAAGGTTTGAAGAGTGTAAGTGTTGAGCTTGTTTGACATTGTTTGAAGGGTTTTGATCTCATGAAATAATACAAAAAAATTATACACTTTTTAAAAATAATAACACCCATTTCCATTTTTATCCAATCCTTCATCCATCTATAAAGTGATCTTATAATACTAACCCAAGTATGCAGTCCTCAAGTGAGAGAGATATGGTCTTGTAGACAAGCTTATTTTATGTTTGAAGACTAATCTAATTATAATTATGTTTGAAAAACCTAAATTTAATTTTATAATAAATTTTAATAGCATTAAATTAGTGCAAAAACACTCCAAGATCATCTTTTATGGAATTTGTAGGTGGCAGGCTCAAGGTCATTAGTCTATAGTGCTTAAATAGGGTCTCAAGTGTAGGGAAGCAAGTAATAGACCTATTATAATTTTTAAATGTATTAAATTAATTATTTAAGTATAAATATTTAATATTAAACTTAATAATACCCAAAAATCCTTCATAATCATGTATTATCAAGATGGAAAAAGAGGAAACATCTATAGTTATGCATGCACAAGTGAATTGCGTTAAGATTGTAGTCTAAAATGATAGGTTATTGATAGGTCATAGAGTTTTTATAATGTAAATAAGTTTTAAAATAATATAAAATTATTCCCAATATCATCTAATGTCATCAAAATAAAGTAAATCAATCCAAAAAAATAAGTTTTAAATGGTTTAAGCCTAAAATAGGCACCTACAAGCATGCCTACAAGAATATGAAGAACATGATTTTATGTGTTGAAAATGAAGATAAAGAAGATATTTTAGGGTTATAGGTGTATTTTATAATATTTATAAATTTTTTATATTCCTTAAGGTGAAGATTAACTATCATATGAGCCAATATCCTTGAAGAAGATTTAGTATGTTATAGAGACCTAAAAGGATAACTCTATCTTTGAGATTCAATATACAAGACACAAATAGATGGATTGGTTTATAATTAGTTTAGGTTATTTAAAATAAATTATTAAATCATTTTAAAATTTATATAAACATGAATTAATCCCCTCCAAGATATATTTCAAGTAAGTAGGGTTAAAGTCAAAATTAATGTTATAGGCCTACACACATGGATGTGAAGAGAAAATGCATGTTTTGTATTTAATGGGAGATTTAAAAGCTTATGATAAATGATTAATATCATTTTGAAAGTTATTATTGTGGTTATATTCCTTTTATAAGTGATATGACACAAAAACAAAATGACAGGTAGAGTCAAGGCCCCAAAACTATCATGAAACCCCAACTATGGGTCAAAACAAGTTTTAAGACTAAGGGAGTTAGATGGTTATAATAGTGTTTATATAAATTATATGGTAGGAATAAAACATTTATGAATCATTTAAAACAAAAAAAATAATCATGAAGAATCTTTATTACTCAAAATAATCATCTTGACCATTCACCTATAGGCCTACACAGTCAAGAAGGTCATCTCATTTACATTGTAAGTTGGTTAAGGAATTGCATGGTATAAAATTAATTTAAGGGATAGTGATAGGTTATATTACCTATAAATTCATATCATTTTTCAATCCATCAAATCCTTGAGCCTTATGAATGATTGCTAAGAAGATAAGCAAATTAAAACTACCAAGAAACCTTCAAGGAGCATGATGACTGAGAATGTTGGTTTAAGTGGTTGTAATGACATAAAAAATAATTTTAATAACCTTTATGATGTTTTCACATCTTTGAATCACTAATTTCAGTAATAATTTGGCATGTGTGAGGGGGGAAATGTAGAATTAAGGTCTAAAACTACATTTTTAAACTGGTTTGCATAGTGTTTGATTGGATTTGAAATTGATAACAATTAAAAGAGATCACATAGGCTTGGTAAAAGTTTAAATTATATTTATTAAGCCTTTTAATAAATTTTAATGATGATTTTATATTTTTATAATTTAATAATGAATTCATGAGGAAGGTTTCCTTCTTGGTTGTATAGAAAAATAATGTTATAAACCTTCTCAAGGTCACCAATGGTATCAAAAACACCATGACACCAATTACAGAACCTAATGAAATCATTTATAGGTGTAATGTTGAAGACCTTCAAATAATCCTAAAGGTTTTATCAGATTTTCAAGCTTACCACAAGATGAACATATTATTAAAAACCCCTAATAAGGACTAAAAAAAATTCATCCTCTATTTTGATATCATGAGATATGGATAATGTCTAAACATAGTACTCAATTTTACTTGAAACTTCTATTACAATAATTCACAACCCTCTCTAAATATCTTGCTACTAGGTTGTGAAGAATCCTTTAAATATGGTTGATAAGATCAGATAGAGATGATATGATATTATAAAATCCATACATGTATTTTACAGGATTTTCATGAAAAACTTCAAGCAAAGACTAAATCTAGTATGAGAGATAGGTTGGTCTTCATTACATTATTTGGATCAAAAAACTTTGACATGAAATTATAGTTCCTAATGACAAAGAGAATAGTATGAAGAGGTATAAAGCTTTAATCTCATTCTCACAAAGATATGATATTCATTTCAATAGTTAAGGATTGTGTATAAATATTCTAAGGAGTTTAAGTAGGCTATGTGCCAAGATAATAACTTATAACTCCATCCAAGAAAGTGCAATTTCAAGTGAAGAAAGATGAGTCATATGAGATGAAAAGTCACTTATATGCCACCTCTCATTAGATCATCATAAATCCAAGCCAACACATGTTGAATACAAATTATAGGACTATTTCTCCACCTTATTTTGGCATTATAATTGGTTTTGTGATAATAGTCATGATGGACTTCTTCTACTCTCTCTCTCTCTCTCTCTCTCTCTCTCTCTCTCTCTCTCTCTCTCTCTCTCTCTCTCTCTCTCTCTCTCTCTCTCTCTCTCCCCTCCTTTTTTCTATATATTTTGCCTTGAATAGCTGGTAAAACCATCCTAAGATTTAGTATGGTGAAGCATAAAATTGATACTTTTTTTGAAGTAAATTTAAGCTAAATTTAACTTCTTCATCTTATACTTAGTGTACTAATAGTGAATTATTGATGAATAATGTTGTTAATGTTCAATATCCTTGCATTTTTCCTCTTCATTCTTGCCTATTTGTGAGTAAGTTAACTCATTATAGGTCATATGGTGTGTATTAAGTCATTGTGTAAATGTTAATTGTGGGAAAATTTCATTAGTGATTCATTTTAAGCCTCTTGATTACCCTTCTTATTTGATGTATCAGTTACAACCTCTATATTGAAATAATTATTCTTTAGAGTTATTTGAAGTTGTGTGACTAGATTCAGCATCATTTAGCTTTTTTATCAACTCATATACCATAAGAGGAGACCTAAAATTTGGTGCATCACCCTTTTTTCTATTTATTTTAAGTTTTTTCCCTCCCTTTTCATTGTAATTTGAGTAGGTGTCATAATAATATAGGTATATAATCAAGGGAACCATAACTATCTGGAGGTTCTCTTTAGTTATAGGCCACCCATAGACTTAGAGAGTTCCCATTATGTCAATTGAGTGAGGAAAACTAAAAAACGTTATCAAATGGTGAAAATTAAAGTGATAACAATTTTTGGCATACCCCATGGGACCTAAATTCAAGTATATTTCTAAAGATTGGTGTTGATATCAACATACTTACAACTATCATAACATCTATATTCAACTTTTGGGGAGTACAACAATATTTCAAGCATCCTAGTTGTAAGACTAATATCTAGTTTTCATGTTAAAGGAAACTATAAGAACTTCTACTAAAGGTACTCCTTTTGAGTTTATAGAATTACCTTATCATTAATCTAAGAAAATGATATTTTCTACTACACACCCTTATCCTAAAGGTACTTTGATGTTGTTGCAAATCTATTTATGTAAAAAAATAATATTCCCCCATTTTTCAAGATGGTAGTACCTAGAAATCAGGATTCTATTCCTTTCAGTGGTGGAATACCTCTAATACTAGGTCAATATGATTATATATATGTTTTTTCCCTTAAAATTATCCAACACTTCACTGTAGAATATTATACTACTCCCATTAAGCACATAAGAGATATTGCTAACATTTGTTTTGTCTAGAATGTGATAAAAGTGAATGTATCAATAAAAATGTCATCCACTTAATTCAAATGGAGGTCTCTTCAATGGTATATAGGTTTAAGGCCTAAATATATTACCACTTGGGATGAGTTAGGAGAACAATTATGCAAGCATTTTAAAGATAAGAGTGATCATTTGTCATTGGTAGAGCAATTGACTACCATAAAGAGAGCTCCTCAAGAATTTATGATTTATTTCAACTGTATTATATAAAATACTTTGGATAGGATCCAAACCTAGTTCAAACCATGTTTTAATGTACTATTTAAGGGCCTTAAATAGTGACATGGTAGTAATGATTTAATTAATGGGAGGAAACACATTTCATGATGTATATGAGGTATAAATAAGGGTTAAAAACTATCTTATCCAAGCTAGTAAGATTATTCAAATTCATCCTATGCTTTTGTTTCTAGAATTGAAGCCTTATACTTCTTATACTCGCCTTTAATTTCCCACATTATATCATAATCCTTCACCAAATAGTCAATAAAATGTTTCCCCTAATCCTCCTAATGAATTACATGAAGTCAAGACTCTCTTAAAAGGTTTTAAAAATGAAATTGTCAAGAGTTAACAATCTTATCACTACAAGCCTTGGGAACCATATAAATATTTCAATTAGTCTAATAGACCTCCTTTCCAAGACAACTATCAAGGTCAAGGACAAATCACCAATGATAGGCCTTACAATAGTTATAATCCAATTGTTGCTAGCTCTTAAATATTATTATTCTAGATCAAAATAACCTAGTCCAAGATTATTCATGGTGCCTTCCTTATGATCATTTCCAAAATCAAAATTTGTACTCCAATGGTATGTCCAATCAAGTTGCCATGGTGCAAAGTGCTCAAACTTCTCAAAATGTTCAAGTTTATTAAGGTATTCAATATTCTCAAAGTCCATAAGTTGATATGAAACCATAAAGAGAGACTAATGAAGGGAAATTACAACATTATTCCACCTTTTTTAGTTATAAATAGGGAGACTATTGCATTATGAGTCAATTTGAAGGTATGAGAAATTTTGATACTCCTATGGTAGTCAACACAAGGGATCAAAAAAGAGAATTAGAAGGTAATCAAGAAGTAAGTTAAGTACCTATTCCACCTTCTCAAGGGACTCAAGGGGTTAATAAGCATAGTGTAGTCCCTAAAGTGTAGGAAGTGCAAAAAAATTAGAATGTAAGATTTGTTCCCTTGCCTCAATATTCACAAGCTCAAGATAGTGGTGTTACTCCTAAAGGACAACTAAAGGCTAGAATTTATTATATCAACATTGTTTTTAAAATGAATAAGAAACATGTGAGCATTCCCATGTGGGAGGCATTAGCCATTCCTGGACAAAAATATCTACTTTAAGAACATCTATCTGATATTAACCTTGAAGCTAGATTAGTAATGAAAGAGAGATGATTCCTCATGAATGAAACTCAACCCAAAGGAGAGAAACAAGTAAAGAATGATAATCCTCCTCATTTTTATATTTCTCTCATCATAGGTGAGTCTTTGGTTCACAATTGTATGATTGATAGTGGTGTTAGTACCTCTGTAATGCCTAAATAAATGGCTAATAAACTAGGCTTAAAGTATGAGCCAATCACTAAATGAGTGTTGTAATTGGATGGGATAACCACCAAGTCTATAGGTATTATAAAATGTCTAAATTTTACTTTACATTATTTCAGAAGTTTTGCAATTCTTTGAGATGTTTTTTTGATATACCTACCACCCCACTTTTCCTTATGTCTATTTAAAGAGGTCACAACCAAGATTGGAGGATACTTATCATTAGATTGGTCTTACATGGTTTTTAGGACTATGTATGGAACTAAGGTTAAGATATAATTAGAACCAAATTACAAAATTCATATATATCCTTATGTGCCTAAGGTATCCAATGTAAATTTTATTATTCTTGATGAAAGATATCTCCATGTTGACCAAAAACCAATTGTATCTCTTGAAGGCATACTTGATCTTTTTCTTGATGAGTGGGTAAATGAAAATCATGAACATGATCCATATAAGTTATATTATGTCTAATATGACCCATTTTATTTAAAATAGGGGACACATTTAAAAATCTTATGAACTAGAGATTTAAGAACCTGGTATAGTAGTTTTTAATTTTTTCTTTAATTTAATTAACTTGCTAAAAACTCAATGAAATTCAGGGTTTATGATGAATACCTAAAGATTAGGAAATGGTTACACTACACTTGACTCCATTAACTAAGAGATATTATTTTTACCTAGGAATATTAACCTACACATAAATAAACAACTTAGATAAAAATAGATTAATAGATAAATGGGTGAGTTGTCTGGTTATAAACCAGTCCCAAGAAGTTGTGAGCTTCATCAAGTGGATGTTAGATCACTTGTTTTAATAATTAAGTGGATAAATAATAATTTAAATTGAAATAGATAAAGATAATGATAACAATAATGATTATGCTTTTATATTCATTTAATATATCAATGTATGCAAAATATTCATCCCAAGAAGATGTAGCAACATTCACATTTTCTTGTATGACATCAAATTGGTCAATAATGGCTTTGAAAGAGGGAGAATAAACAATGGTAAAAAGTTCTAGATAAAAATATATGTCACTCTAATCCACAAAAAGGGGTTGGGATATTATAGGTAGATTAGTGATATTAATGACATCATGTATAATGCCTAGTAGGGTCATCTACATAACAAGGCCATATTTAAGAGGGAAAAAATTAGTAAGAATTAAAGATAGGGATATAAGATTAAAGGCTCAGGTTTTTAAAATTAAACATATTGGATCAATGTTGATCATGTAAGATTGGTGCCAATTTAGAATGAATGGGCATTGATTCAAAATGAATCAGCATTGATTCTCTCTAAAACTATGCTTAATTAAAATAGATACTGAAATGGATGATATAGTCAAATAAACATATGTAGAAGGATATAGATTATATTCTAAAGACTAGATAAACAGATAAAATAAAAGAGACTAAAGTAAAATGAGATAAATAATATGATTATTTACCTTAAACTTGGTTTAAAAAAAAAAAAATTTATCTTGATAAATGTAGGTAGTCCTTCAACCTTATGACAATGGGGTGCAGATTATATGCAACAAAATTTTGGTAGAGTGACGTTAAGGGCTTCCTTAATTCTCCCAAAAATCTAAGCATCACTATGAGGCTTAATGTTTTTTGGTACCAAAGCCAAATTTTGGTTGGGTATATATGGATTGATGTCGATCTATAAAATAGACACTGATCATGGGTCAATCATCATCGATTCACCCAAATTGGTAGCTAAAAATCCTATTTATGTTGGTTTGCTCTAACTATGGGTAAAATTGGATTTTGTCAGTGTGAGGTTATTGGAAACAAGGTTATATGGGGGTAAAGTGGTGAAATTTTTGATTCCAAATGTTTTTAATTAGACTTAGGTGGTTAGGGGGAAGGTAATTTATAAAATCAAATGATTGATTTACAAAAAACAAATATAATAAACCTTAGGATAGGGATATTAGGAGATTAAAATAATAAAAAGGGCCTACGACACCTAAAAAATAATATATAGTATATTAAATTATAATGTATACATTTTTCAATTTTTTTGGAGTGGTATGGAATATGTGCTACGAGATAAAAACTAAGAGAGGTCTAATGCCCCAAGTTTATGTGAGGAGGTATCCCCCCTCAAACTAGGATCCAGCGTATGATAAGGAATGGGTGATGGGTTTGAAAAATGGAATAGAGGATGGGATGGGTAAATAAAAAATGAGATCTAAAATAATGGATGCATAACATGAAGTATATGTTTTACACTGACAAGATGTAATTAATACATGTAGATATGTCCCAAGGCAAATCATGTAAAAATGCCACAACTACGAATAGGTGGGCTTAAAGAAAGGATAAACAAGAGAACAAATGATAAGACCTAGATAATAAAATAATCCATTATGTTATATAGTGTGTGCATTACCTTTAAACAATTACTTTCAAGAGCAAATTCACTCTTAGGACCCATAGAGGGGAGATACCCAGAAGAGGACATGCCATATGTAGGCTGTGGGACCAACAGGGGCTCTAAATCCATAAAACTTGAAATGGTGTAGGATAAATAATATGGTAGGTATGTAAAGGTAACAAGATGAATCCAAAGAACAAGATTAGATGCATGTAAACTTTATGTAGTGAAAAAATGGGAAAATTAATGTTGATCTGAAATGAATCGACACTGATCCATTAAATTTGCACCGATCTAAAATAGATCAATGTTGATCTAAAGTTGAGTATATAAGCAAATTTGACATGAAAAGGGATTATTTTCTATTTGTGTAAAATGAAATGATGATTGAGAGATAAAATGATGATTATGACATGATATTCAATGGAGGCTAGCAATAATAGATTGAGATAATGATGATGATCACAGGATGAGATAGGTCCCATTATTTTATTAAGTTTTTGAATTTTTTAAAGTTTTTTGGATTTTTAGGATTAGGATACATTTTAAGAGTAGGATAAGATGGTGCCATATAATCAACATCAATTCTAGTGAATCAGTGAAGATTCACTAGGACTCAATGGAGTTTCACCCAAAACGGTGCTAATCTATACAAAATGGTGTTGATCTATAAGGGATCAGTGTTAATTCACATAAAAAAAGTGAAAAGATTGTATTAATGTCTATGGTTAGGGTAAGTATATTTTTAGGATAATTTAGGCTTATAGGGGATTTTTGTAATAGGCACAAACTCTACTATGGATGTGGGATCAAGTGTCACCTTTATTGGAATGACTATAGGACCAAATCTCTAATGATGACTAGGTACACTTGTAGGCCATATACCTAGGAGAAATACACTACTATTGATGTATTCATCAGGATATGAACTTGTTGGTAACCATTTTGGAGCACTAGGACATGAATAATAGGACATTTTGGCTACTGACAAGAGAGATTACCATTAATAAGGAGAATATTTATAAGATTCTATGAAATCTATGTAGGGAGTAGTGATAGTACCTATGGAAGAGTAGGGATGTAGAGTAGAATTGGCACATCTATATGGTAGAGATGTTATTAATATCTCTTTTATTATTGGTGGATTTGTGTTTCATCCTATGTATGAGGTTGATGAAGTAAGGAGAGGTGTACTGACCATGATGCTACTAGCGATCTCATGTTATGCTCTTCTAGAATTAAGAGGAGGTAGATTTTCATAGATCCTAATAGGTGTGGTGGTAGATATGCTATAATATAGGACAATATTTATCTAGGCATTTACCTTATTGTCACAAGTTTATATGGATTTATGGGTTTAGAATATTTAGAGGATATATGGGTTAGATGTCATTGTAGTACTATAGTGTTGGGTATATGAGCACATCAGGGTGGTGCATCCTATTGGTACCCCATGGATATGATGGTATGAGACTGATTAAAGCATGGCCTTCCAATAACGGAAGGTATATTTAGCTTGATACTTCCTGTATGGAATTATCTAGGACCTCAAGTACTACTCAAGGGTCCTAAAGGGGTTGAGAGATGGAGATATCATTTGGTGACCTTATCTCATATTTCTTGCATGGCTTGGAGTAGAGGTAGATATTTAAATCATCTAGAGGGAGAGGTGGGTGACAAGGAGAAGGATTAAGTACATAGAGTACCTCTATTTTAGGTGAATTAGGTGATAGTTTATCTTGATATAGGATATTCTATGGTCCCTACATATATATAGGTAGGATGATATAGAGCAAGAGCTCCCAAGGATAGACACTAGAGATGTCCTAGTAGAAGTAGAGGAATAGGATGAGGTAGTAAGATCAGATGTGGAGGATGTGGGGTGTACTCCAACATTTATATCTTAGTGGGCTAGATAGTGGGTGGTGGCATAGGAGAGGGTGGTGTGTCCATGCCAAGAGGGAGATAATGAGGAGATGAAGGAGGTTGAGGAGATGTAGGGGATGGGAGATGAGTAAGAGAGGGGAGAGGATGGTGGAGAGGAGGAGATTGACATTATTGAGATCCTTATAAATATGAATACACTATGGGATTAGTATATTACTGTATAGGGATAGGTGGTAATAGCACAGGGGGATCTCACCATAGTGTAGATTTAGTGAGACACACTCTAGACCTAATTAGATACATTATAGGTGGATTTCAAATCATTTCATTTGATTCATGATCTAGTAGTGGAGGCTTAGGATCGATACCAAGTGGAGAGAGATAGCTTGAGGAGGAGGGATAGAGACTCATTAGTTCAGATAGTTATAAGGGTAGTTGGGCCTAGCATAGGACAAACATGGATTGTGAGCATTGAAAGGTATATGGAACAAATGCTATATATGTGATACTATGAGCAAATTATTCTAGATCTACATCCATATATTTTTCACTATGCTACCCATCTACCCACATAGGGTAGGTCTTCCAGGCATACTCACACAAGATCGATAAGCATGGAGAGTGAATCTCTAAGGAGAGATAGAGATAAATGGGGAGATGGGGGAGGTGATGGGAGTGGATATGGTGGTGGAGCCCTAGGGAGTATCCATATAATTAGGATACATTTTATAGAATAGGTATTTAATTCTATTTATTCATTTTACTAGCTAGAGAGCCATAAATATGTATATGGATATTTGTGATGTACACTTTGATTATTTTATAAATATAATTCGTGATTATGAGCTATGATGTGCATATGGATTTTATTTATGGATTATGTATGTTTTATGGATTATGTTATTATTGATGCGATTTTGAAAAAAAAGATAATGGATTTAGCTTATTTTATATGATGTGATAGATTATGATTGTTACATGTTATGGATTTATATTTAAATGTTTATGGATTATGGCCATTATGGATGTGATTTATATTATATATTATGTATTTATGTATTTTATGTGATGTGATTATGGGTTTATATTATGGATTAAATGTTATGAAAATTTGAAAATGTTTATGGATTATGGTTATATTGTGATGGATGTGATTTGGATTATGCTATGTATGGACTTATGTGATGTGATTATATTAAAATGTTCATGATTAAATTATTATGGATGTGATTTGTATTATGTTATTATGGAAAAAAAAGTTTATGGATTATGGATGTACATTAGATTATTGATTTATGGATAAATGGTATGTTAAGTGATGATGGATTATGGATTTAAAATTTCATGAAATGTTTATAAAGTATGATTATGTTATTTATGGATGTGATTAGATTATGGATTATGGATTTTATGGATTATGAAAAATGTTTATGTATCATGATTATTATGGATGTGAGTTATATATTATAGACTTCATGTTTATAGATTTTTGGCTTACTAGATTAGAATATTATTTGATATATGTGCCAAATCTATAATTAATTAGCACAAATTTGATTTACAAAGGGTTTTATTTATAGTTATTGTCATGTAATATGACCCAATAAAACCACTTGAAATTAATACATGTGCATCCTTAACTGACTACTAATATATAGCCTAACAACCTTAGGTCAACTAGGTTAAGGATATTAATGGTTTGAGATTGACACTTCTAAATATTTACCTTTAGGATTTGATAGAAAGTGGATTATTAATAAGAAAATGTTTTCATCTTGTATACCCAAAATTAAGGTCAACTCTATAATCCTTTTGTGCCAATTCATGTAAATTGATCAATGTGGGAAGTCTACTAAATTAAAGAAAACTAATCAATATGGGAAAATTTCTTGGGATATTTTTTGCATGATAGCCATCCTTCAAGGGAGTGGTCTATATTTTGAGATATGTTAAAAATAGCTACTCTTCAAGGGAGAATTCTACACTTTTGATCTTTTATATTTTTTTTTAGATTTTGTAGATTTCATAGTTGTTCTTTGAGGGATTAGTCTATTATTTTTGCTTATTTTATAAATGCTTTGATTTTTTTATCCTATTGGTATTATTTATTATTTATTAGCCTTAGGTATCCTAGGACAATTTCCCCAATTTTTTTTACACTAGATAATACACTTATTATTTAAAATAAATTAGTGATAAGGGGGGATTTCAAGGAATAATGATTTGGAGCTTCTTCCCATTATAGGTGAAGCCTATCCAATTAGAGCATGCTATGAATAGATCCACGGTGTTCATTTTTAAGGTTAAAAATTTGCAACACTTTCAAATAACCACATGTCTTTATATATCATTATTTGGTATAAGAATAATAGGGATATAATTTGGTTGAATGAAACCAAGAAATTAAACTAGGTAGAACAAAGTGATTAAGACTTATTAATAGTAGAAAGGATGCAAATGAAATGCATTAAGAGGTTATAATTTTTATTTTCCATGAATATAGGCTAAGTGATATGCCACATATCCATACTTATGGGTGATAATATATGGTCCAAGCCAATTTGGAGTAAATTTTCCCCATTTACTTTTTTCCATATTAGTAACATGTTGATTCTCTTTTAAGACAGGTTACCAATATTAAATTCACTTTGTTTTAGATTTTTATTATAGGCACATTTTATTCATTTCTAATATACATGAAGATGGTCAAGGGTATTTGATTGACACTCATCCATGAGTTTAAGCTGGGCTAATCATTCGTGATGGAAGTCATCGTCAAAAATGATATCTTTAAGGTATATATGAAGGGAAGTAATTTAAACCTCAAGAAGAAGTACAAATTTAGTACCATAGACTAGGAAAGAAGGAGTAACACCTATAGGGGTTTGAATACTAGTTAGATAAGCCCATAAGGAAAATGGAACATGAAGATGCAAGCTCTTTCCTACTTCATTAATGACTTTAGTTAGGATTTTAACAAGGGTTTTATTGGATGCCTCAAACTATTCATTAGCTTGAGGATAGTAAGGCAAGGAAAATTTGAGGTTAATGCTAAAAGAATCAAAGATATCTTGAAAAAATTTATTTTTTAAATATTTTCCATTATCTATGATGATCTTATAAGGGATGCTAAAGTGACAAATAATATGCTGACTAATGAACTTAGCAATTTTATCTATTTTAGTTGAGATAAGGGGGATAGGCTCTACCCACTTAGTAAAATACTCAGTGGTAATAATGATAAATTCATGTTGTTGGGAAGATTTAGGATTAATTTGAACTTTCTAATCAAGCCCCCACTAGGAAAAAGGCTAAAATTCTTGTGTTACTTATAATTATTGACTAGGGACATGGGATAGGTTGGTGTGCTACTGACACTTTATGAATTTATTAACATACTTAAAACAATATTGATTTAAAGTGGTTTAATAATCACCAAATTGTAAGATTCTCTTAGCAATGGTGTGGCCACCAGAATGTCCACCACATGACCTACTTCTTTGATAGCAAGGGTAACTTCATGATTCTAAAAATAATGAAGAAGGATACAGTTGAAACCACACTTATAAATAACACCCCTAGTATGATAAAATGTGTGATATAGTGATGTAAAGATTGATTTCTATTTTTAGATAGATCTGGAGAAATGATCCCCCTTGATAAGTAATCAAATATATGTGCATACCAAAGATCTAATAGATTTTCCTCCACATTATGGATAGAAGGAAGATTATTTTTGGTAAATGAATGTTGATTAAACTTGTAGATGAGGAAAAATAACCTATATTATTGAGATTATGATGGGATAAAGGAGGACAAGGAGGCCATGGTATCCATAAACTTTTAGTTGACCAAATAGTGGTTTGGATAACATAATGCTCTAAAGTGGCTAGCAACTGATCAACCAAGGTCTTATATTTTTGAAGGGTATCATTTTTGCATTGATATATTCCCTTCATTTGATTGACCACAAGCTAAGAATCACTATAGATATTAAGTTTTTTAATACCCAAGGCTAAAATGGTTTATAGAACTATGATCAAAGCCTCATACTCTACCATATTATTAGTGCAGTCAAAATCACTCTTAAAATAAATAGGTATAGGTGTCCCCCTAGGAGGTATTAGGATAATTTCATCTCTGCCATCATGCCCGTACTTGGATCCATAAAACAATAGTCATTTGATATTTTAGATTTGTTTGAGATGTGGAGGCTATGGATTCATCCAAGAATTCATAGTTAACTAGTTGGTTATCATCAAGAGGCACCTCAACAAGTTGATTAGCAATGATTTGATATTTAACTATTTTTTTATGGATAAACTCTAGATCAAATTCTACCAAAAGAATGAGATATTTGGTCATTCACTAATTTTGATAAGGTTTTGAATGCATAAACTTTAAATAATCCATGTTTATGACCACATAAGTCTTTTGACTAAGTAGATAATGGTGAAGTTTTGAATCTAAAAATACTAGAGTTAGGCATAACTTATCTATGTGTGAATAGCACATCTCATATTCAAAAATTGTGTGATTGATATATTAAATTACCTACTCTTTATGTTTCTCATCATGATGGGTAAACATGGGCCCAAACGCATGATCTATAGTAGAAATACATAAAAATAATGGTTGTCTTTATTTTAGAGGAATGAGAGTTAGTGGTGAAATAAGGTAGATCTTAAGAGAATTGAAGGCCTCATAACAACCAAAGTCATAATTAAAATGAATATCCTTCCTTAGGAGGTGATGGAATGGTTGACATCTATCATATAACTGGGAGATAAAATAATGGATAGATTATAAGTTACCTTGAAACCTATGGAGTTGATTAAGATTAGATGGGGGTGGCATTTATAAAATGGATTTTATCTTAATGGGGTCAACTTCTATCCCTTAGATAGAGACAATAAATCCTAAAATTTTCCCCATCAATACTCTAAAAATGCATTTCTTAGAATTTAGATAGACATAAAACTAGATTAAGCGAGTGAATATTATTTTTAGGATTGAAATATGGTCTTTTAATAATTTTGATTTATTGAGGAGATCATCCAAATAATCCTAAAAAATTATATGGATGATATCATGGAATATATAAGTCATGTCTCTTTGATAGGTGGCTCCTGCATTTTTTAGGCTAAAAGGCATAACTTAAAAGTAGAAGGTCCCATAAGGAGTAATAAATGAAGTCTTATATTGGTCTTCTTGTATGATAAATATTTGATTATATCCATAGAAACCATCCATAAGTGACAAAATTTCATGTCTAATAGTTAAATACACTAATTGGTCAATATTAGCGAGAGGGAAATCATCCTTAGGATAATCAAGATTAAGGTCATGAAAAGCAGTACAAAGGCATAGTCCCCCTATGGACTTTTTGATAAGGATGATATTAGATACCCATTAAGGGTATTCAATAGGATGCATAAATTTTAATGAATAAGATATGATATAAATATTCTTTAACTAAGATCATAATGTGAGGATGTATTTTCTAAATATTTTATTTTATATTTTTGGCATCAGGAAATGTGACAATGTTATGGATAATAAGAGTTAGGTCTATACCAGGCATGTCACTATAGGACCAGGTGAATGCCTCACTATGATTTTTTATAAATGTATTGAAATGTTGGTGCTCCTAAGGATCTAAAAATTTCTTAACCTTATATATTCATGGAGTCTCATGCGATCCTATGTTAATGTCAATGGTAGCCTCATTTAATAGATTAGAGGTTTCAATAAGAATGGATTTACACAGGTGGGAGTTATTTATGCCTAAATGAGGTAAAATTGACTCATCATTATAACACTAAAGAATAGGGATGGTGGAAAAATATTACCTTATCATGTTTGGGTATGATAAAGGAATGGTTTTAACCTCCCCATCATGACAATAGATGAGAGGTTCTATAGTAATGACATTGACTATTTAATTTTTTTTTTTGAGGGGGGGATAGATATGACATCTTCTATCAAAGAAAGGGTGTTGGACAGTGAGGATGGCATGTCCTCTTCAAGGATAGGAAGGAGAGTAACTTCTAGGGTATTTTTGGGATTTTTATTAAAACTTAAGTCATGTTTCTCATGGGTTTCCTAAAATATCCCAACACAAAATTGTGTGGGCCTTATTCATAACATCATATGTCAAAACCCTTCCAAGCACACCATTATAGGTATATATTTTCAAAGTGGGGTTTATCAAGGAATAATTTTTTTTAGATAAATGGTTTGGCATGGGTTTGGTTAAAAAATCTTGAATAATATTGATTAATTTCCCCATAGATCAAATTGGTATGGAAGAAAGTTGGACCAAAAGGAATAATTTATCATAAATTTAGAAATAAACATGTTATTTTTTTTGGATTCCCATATTCCTTGGGATTTGGGTGAGTAATTAGTGTAAATAAATGTTACTCTCCAATTGATAGCTATTAAAATGTGGACTCAATAGACTCCTTGTAAATCGTTGATGCAGGGATTGTCATACTAGAGGATGCCTTGTTAGATGATGATGGGGTAGCATTTTATAATGGAATAAAAATGTCATTGGGTTAAAATGTGAGGTTAAAAGTTTTGAATGGATGAGGATTGATTGGGACATTATGGATTTTACCTTCATGTTTGAATTCAATACATCGATGCAAGGTGGAGGGGATGTAATGTATAGCATGTATCTAGGGATGACCTAACAAGATGTTATATTGAAACTCCATTTCTATTATGTAAACTAATTCAGGTAGAACATGTATGCCTACTTGAATTTGAAGGATGACCATTCCTAATTCAAGGGTGATAGTATTGTTGAATGCTCATAAAATAGTGAGGGATTGGGATACAATAGTTTTGTGTAACTTTAGTTATTGAAATTCATGAGAGGAGATGATATTTATACTTGCACTATTATCAATCATTACTCATTTGATTCAATTTTGATTAATTTGGTTAGTGATAAATAATGTAGGATCCTGGTCATCAAGTTGCAAGGGTGGTATTTTCGAATCAAGAATGTTATGGATAATGGCTTTTGAATCAATGTGATGAAATCTGATAGAGGATGGGTTTCATAATCTTGTATCTCAGTATCTTGTAAGACTTATATCATAGCCTCATAATTTTATGGATAATTTTGGACAAGTTCATAAAGAGACATCTTAATCAGGAGTTGATGCAAATGTTTTAGAACAAATATTGATATGAGTTTTGAAGCATTATTATTTTGTACTTTCCCTAAAATATAAATTTTAGGTTTTGGAGTGGGCATTGTAGGATTATTTATGGATGAACTAGTACTTTGGAAATAGTTACTTTGGATTTATCATGACTATGGGTCATATGACCCTATTTTTGGGATTGTGTAGCTATGTGAATTGCATCTATCTAAAATAAATGGGGATTAATTGTGTTCTTACACTCATCCACATATAGAGGGTTGAGGAGAGGTTGATACTAAACTCTATCAAAGGTTTTATCTTCTTTTACAACTCATTATGATACTATTGGTAATATATTACTTCCTTAGGTGGATGTGACCCTAGTATTTTAAATATGAGTATGGTCATGATTTATCTATTTCATTAAAAGATCATTTTATTGTAATACATTTTGGACCAAAACTTTTAACACATTATAGCTTTCCATATCATGACCTACTATTCAATTATCCATGTGTTTCCTATTTTCTTGATACCACACTAGTTTTTAAATATGAGGGTTAATGGGTTTTATGGATGGTAGAGTGATAAGGGAGGTTTGGACAAACTCATCGAGGATATTAGAATAAGACTCCTTCAATAAATCTTGACTAGGTTTTTCAATCCTCTAAGGCACTGATAAGGAAGAGGTATTTGAATTTGAACCTTGAGATTTTGAATTGGTTATTTGAATATTCCTTATAGTAGGTGTGTTATGCTTATGATAAGCCCTTACACTTAAACCTTATGGATAGTAGGAGTTTAAAGGGTTATGTATCGGTATTATCACAGTGGGAAAATCCCTTTGTGATGATACATGCTCTTTAGTATAGGAATATATAATGGTGTCTTTTAGTCTTGATGAAGGATGGGGTCCTAATATATATACTTTTGTTTGAATAGGTAGAAGAGGTGCCTTCCCTTTTTAAATCTAATCAGGGGTAGTGGGGATATCATCTTTAGGGAGTCCAATCCTAATGGGAGGATGCTATAAATATTTTCCTTGTGAGGCCCCAAGATTTTTTTTTGGTATTCATAGCCTTTCCTTTGATTTATTTAAGATTTACTTCCCCCTGAGTAATGGGGGGAACTAGTCTTGAGCTAGTTTTGAGGTATTGTAACAATTTCCTTAAGGGGTAGTAAGCTAGAGGGGATGGGTATTCTATATACAAGTATTATGATGATATGATTAATGGTATCCATATAATTAAAAAATTCTAAGAAAGCCTTTTCTTATATAGTCTTTTCCTCTTTTATTTGTAGTTGATCACCCTAAATGGTTTTAGTACTATTTCCTCAAGTGGATCCTAGATAATGAGATCTAGAAAACTTGAGTGTGTTTTTGGGATAATTTCACTTAATTTATATGGTTTGAAGGTGTTTCCTATAAATATATCATGGATAGAGGTACTATCAACTTATTTAGGGAGAATTTGATCATGGATTATATTGATCACATGGGTTTCATGGTCTAAGGTGGACACCAAATTAGTCTGCATAGAATTAGATATGGAATCATGATTAGGGAATGGTTTCCTAAAGATGTCTATAGACTAATTAGGGGGCATTTTAGGTTTATCTAGTTGTAATTCCCCTTGATCAATAAGGTTCATTACTAAACCCTTGAAATAATGACACCTACTAACTTCATGACCTATTACACTAAAGGAAGTTTGATAAGACATTCCTTTAATATCTTGTCTAAGATAGATGTGTAAGACTCTCCTAAACATGTATGCTATCATAGAGGAAAATGTGTTAATAGTTTTTGAAATTGTGCCTAAGAGGTAGAGGGATTAGATTGGATTTTTATTTTTGGTGGCATTGATTTTACAACTATATCATTAGCATCTAATTTAGTTTTATTATTATTTTTAGTCCCTTTATATGGATCAAAATTGAAGTTTTTATTATGAAATTTCACTTTCCCTTTTTTTAGGGATCTAATTTCCAATTTATAGGCCATCAAAAAGGCCTCATCAAAGGTTTTGAAGGATTTCACTTGTAACATCAATGAGATATGTTTAACACATGATATTTCAAATAATTCAATTAGTTTGGGTTGTGAAAGGGAAGAGGTGAGATGGTTTATGAGATTCCTCCATTTAGCCACAAAATCAATGATAGATTCATTATTGAACTATCTAATGGCATAGAGGTCGATGATAGTTAATTTTATTATGATGTTGATATAAAAGTGCTCTAATAATATTTGGGCTAGTTTCCCAAAAGAGAACAAAGAATGTTGGTGAATCAAGTTGTACAAGTCTAAGGGAAGTCTAGCTAGCAACATGGGAAAGGTCCTAAGTAGAATAACATCATCATGAGATATAACATAGCAATCATGACTGAATATTCAAATGTGTTATTGTATATCCTCATTATTTTGAAACTTTGTAAACCTTAGAATCTCCCACTATGGAGGGTAAGGTCTAATGGGGATTGTTAGATTAATAGGTTCATTACAAATTTTCTCATAAGTGAGAATATTTTTATACCCATAGGTAGAGGCTTCCAAATTTTCCATCTTATTCATCATGATTCTCATAAGGTCCCATTGGGTGTTGTATTGAGTAATACCTCCCAAGACATTCTATTGTGGGAGATGATAAGTATAAAACTGAGTGGAAAAGGGTTGGGATAAAAAGATAACCAACTAAGGTGGTCATGATTGGTTGGGATGTAACCACATAATATGGGGATTGTGAGGGGATATAAGTAGACCTAAGAGAGTGAGAAGGAGCTATGTATTAGGTGGTCAAGTGGATATGTTGTTAAGGTAGTTAACTTACAAGATTTTGTTCTAAAGATTGAGTTGGGGGATTCAAAGGTATGCTAGTTTGGATGGGTGGAAGGGTACCTAAGATTGAGATAACTAGGTTTTGAAGTGTTATGGTAAGAGGGAAAGTAGACATAGGCTGAGGCATGGTGACATTATGAGCTTGGGTACTAGTTGGGGATGGAAAACTAGATGTTACCAAAGGTAGATTTCCTAAGGATTGCATAGAGTTGGTGTGAGAACTTGTTGGGGGAGGATTGTTATGGGAAGACACCATAGAGGTGGTAAACCCTTCACCTTACTCTAAATTCATGCCATAAGGGTTCATATAAAACCTCATATGGGGGAAAGTGATATGTATATAGATTGGGATCTGAGGTAATGGTTAAACATGATTGGATTACTATCCAATATAGTTACAAATTCATGATCACCCTAAGTATAATATTAGGGAATACCTTCCCCCATATACTCAAGGAAAGTAGGAGGACTAGGATAATTCTCCATGGATGAGGATGAAAATGGGGGTTTGATCTATTTTAGAAATTAATTTCATGTTAAAACCATGTAGCGATGAAAGAAAAATCAAGAAATAAAAGCAAAATGCACATAAAATTATTTTTGATTATCTCATATTTAGTGAAAAATATAGACACACACACTAAATATATACCTAAAGAGATTTTTACTTTTTTAACTTTAAAGTGTGATAAAATAAAATAAAGGTTACTGAAGGTCTTAAAAAAAACAATATAAAGATGGTTTCAAGTTTTTTTAGTCTCAAAAATATCTTTGTACTAAAATCAATACTTATCTTAGTATTGGGGCCTACCCCCTCAATTTACACACCAAAACATAAGGTCGTTGGGTGATTAACTAGTATATATCAAATAACTAGGATTTATAGTTAGTTATCATACTAAGATGGTTCTCTCGTTGGTGATTAAATCCAAGTAGGATAAATTGGGATGAAGGTTACCACTAGGTGATAAAATCCCAGTCAGTTCTCTTATGTCAGTGTTTGATGTGTTTTTTATGTAAGTGATTTGGTATGTGTGTGAAAGAAGTTATTTATATGATAAATTAACACACCTAGGTTATTTTATGTGAATTACCTAAGCAAGCAAAAATGGATGCAATTCTTTTTTAGCCTTTAGAAAGGAAATTAAAAACAATTTTGGATTTTCTTTTTGAATGAAGATAAAAATCAATAGAAAAAGGAGAAAAATATGGGTAAATTCAAAATGAATTATAATAATATAAATGAGACTTTAGGGGTCCCACTAGGCATGCTAAAAAGTTATAGTAGTTTTTCATTTTTTCTTTAATTTAATTAACTTACTAAAATCTGAATGAAAATTAGGGTTTATGATGAATATCTAGAGATTTAGAAATTATTGTGCACTACTTGAATCTTGTGATTGAGAGAGATTATTTTTGGTTGACAATAATAACCTACATAGAAATAAACAACTTGGACAAAAATAGATTAATAGATAAATGGGTGAGTTGCCTAGTTAGAAACTACTCCTAGGAAGTTGTGAGATTCCTCAAGTGGATGTCATCTCACTTGTTTTCAAAATTAAGTGGATAAAAAATAATTGAAATTACAATAGATAAAGCTAATGATAACAAGAATTATTATTATTTAATCTTTATTTAAGCTATCATTATATGCAAAATATTCATCCCAAAAATATGTAGCAGCATTCACATGTTCTTGCATGACATCAAGTTGGCTAAAAATGGCTTTAAAAGAGGGAGAATAAACAATGGAACAAAGTGATAGCTTGAAATCTATGTCACTTTGATCAAAAAAAAGGGGTTGGGATACTATAGGTAGATAGTGATATTAATAATTTCATGCATAATGCCTGACAGGGTCATCTACAGAAGGCCATGTTTAAAAGAATAGAAAATTAGTAAGAATTAAAGATAGGGATCTAAGATTAAAGTTTTATGTTTATAAAACTAAACATAGTGGATCGATGTCGATCCTATAAGATCAATTCTGATTCAAAATGAATCAGCGTCAATTTTCTCTAAAACTATACTTAATTAAACTAGAGACTAAATTAGATGATAGAGGCTAATAAACAAATACATAGGGATATAGATTGTATTCTAAAGACTAGATAAGTATATAAAAGCAAAGAGACTAAATTAAAATGAGATAACTAATACAATTTCTTACCTTAAACTTGGTTACAAATAGAATAAATTCCTCACAAATGCAAGTAGTCCTTTAAGCTTATGATGACGGGTGTAGATTCTATGCATTAGAATTATAGTATAGTAATGTTAAGGGCTTCCTTAATTATCCTAAAAAATAAGTAGAACTTCTAGGTTAAATGTTTTCTAGTCATAAAGCTAAAGGTTAGTTTTGTATATATGGATCGATGTTGATCTATAGAATCGACACTGATCATGGGTGAATAGGCACTGATTCACCCAAATTAGAAACTAAAAATCCTATCCATATCAGTTTGTTCCAACCATGGGTAAAATTGGGTTTTGTCAGTGTGATTTTGTTAGAAACAAGGTTATACAAGTTTAAAATGGTTAAAAATTGGAGTCTCTAGGTTGTTAAAAAGATTTAGGTGGTTAGGGGAGGGAAAGGTAATTTGTAAAATCAAATTATTGATTTATCGATAATAAATATACTAAACCCTAGGATAGAGATATTAGGAGATTAAAATAATAATAAGGGCCTACAAAAAATAAAAAATTATATATAGTATATGAAATTATACTGTCTACAAGACCTTCTTTTTGTTCTCATTGACACCACCTACTCAAATCCTAGGAATGAATATACATTGCTTTTATTTCCCTAAGAAGTAGCAGGCCTATTTTATATTTTTAGGATAAAGGAGTGTTTTTTATTTTTTATTAGATAATGGAACTAACATTAAGGTTGGATTTCACCAAATCTCCCAGAGTCTCATTTCATTCTCAAAGTGACAAACTCATCAATATTTATAGTAAATTGAGATATCCATAATTGATAAGTAAGTTTTAATATATCATGTTTATTTTAATTTTCATGGTATTTTCTTGTGAATTTCATAGAGCCAAAGATAGCCTAGCCAAATGGGAAGGTTCCATGTCTTTATGTGTTAGAATGGCTAATCCCTTAGACCTATCAGAGATGTCATAGTTTGGGAGAGCTTGGCCAAATGGGAAGGAACCATGTCACTACAAGTTAGAATGGCTAGTCCCCAAAACTTGTCAAATATGTTAGAGTCTAGGAGAGCCTAGACAAATAGAAATGTGCCACATTGCCATGAATCAGAATGTCTAGTCCCCTAAATTTTTTAGATATGTTAGATCTCAAGAGATCTCAACTGATGGAGAAATCACCATGTCATCAGGAGTTAGAATGACCAATCCCCAAGACCTATCAGATATGTCAAATCCCATGAGATCTTGGTTGAATTAGAAGGTGCCCCATCATCATGAGTCAGAATGACTAGTCCCTCAGACCTATTAGATATGTCATATCCTAGCCAAATGAGAAGGTGCCACATCATTATGAGTTAGAATATAGAGTCCCCTAAACCTGTAAAAGATGTCAGATCTTGGGAGATCATGTTTGAATGGGAAGGTGCCATGTCACCTAGTATGCAGATGAATTGAAACCCACATAAATCCCTAATAAGATTAGAATAAAGTATAGATGAAATTAGAGAACCAACCAAGACATGTCATGTGTCCCTAAGTGACACATCACCTAACCTAAAGGGATGATGTGGAGTACAAATCCATGCCTTGGTGCTAATCATTATTGGGAAGATAAGTGAGTAGATGACATGTGTCATAAAATTAGAGTTAATGGTGAAGTCTATAAGATTTGTGACCACATGCTTACCATGCACTAAGTATTAAAATAATGGGAAGTTAGGTCAAATTAGATAATTTTAAAAAATCTCATCACCATTAATATATCCAATTAGTGGTGGAGGATCATGGGATCCAAATTCAATTCTAGATTCAAAAATAAAGAGAGAAAATCTAGCCACCAACTCAAATTCAAATTCATAGCAATTGAGCTGCTAAATTCCATTAATACAAGGGGTTATATGCATGCACTTATAAAATCCTAAGAGAATCTCACAAATGGTTACCATTATTGCCTTTGAATAAATATATAACTCCTTGATTTCAAAATTACATAGATCTCCTGTATCCCATGACTTCTACACTAAAATCTTCCTAATTTCCCCTCTATCCTACTCTAATGGCTACATCATCCTCAAACCTAAAGTCTGAACCCATATATAAAAACACCACATTCCTAATTAGTTTGAATAAGTTAAATCAATATAACAATATATTCAAAGTGGCTGAGCAAGTCCTAAATGATTCAATCTAAGATGATGACCAATAAGTAGAGTATGAGGATGACCTTAGATCTTAAAAGAAGTGCAAACTCCATAGAGCCACAACCAAAATAGAAGCAATCCCCTACATCAAAATATTGAGAGACATTCTTCACAATGTCATCCACATGAAAGATGGGGTCAATAAATAGATATGCTCTCCCAGATCTTGGAACCATATTTTTAATTAATCTAGGAATGTCTTTAAGGCATAATACTCTCTCTTAAACTTCACTTTTTCCTAAGATGTAGCATTGGTAATGGTTTTTATGGGTACCTACTAGATATATGATTTCCTCCATGAATAGGCTTATAACTTAGATTTTAAATGGATTAACAAGGATGATATGAATTCTTATATAGTTCACACCTTTTAGGAGGAGGTATGGGTAGGCATGATCCTACTAAACTAACTATTTGAGGGCTAAGAATATTAGCACATTAATGAGTTATGGGTGCCTAACCTACACATAATCCTTATATGATCAAGTATCTTGGGCATCATGGGATTGAACAACTTTACGTTTGTCCATTCAATCATAAATTCTCAAGCTAGGGGTAATTTATATATGATGAGATACCTTTTATATATAGTCTATGGGACACTCTCTTTCAAGCCTTCAACCTTTTCTATGTGGGTTCTTAGAGATTCGATAGTCCACATGGTGTTTTTTAAGCTATATGGCCAATAGATACACCATCATATCAGGGAAATTTGTGAGATACTATACCTAGTGGTATAACAAGCCATCAATTAGGCTCTGATGCCCTAGTTCTTGAAGGTGATTAGTGATTCTATCACAACCATCAATGACTAGTAGTTATACAAGGACAACACTATGATCTGGATTATAGGTTTACTTAAGGACCACCTCCACCTACCATATTATGTTCTAGGCCACTTAATTAAAAATATATTATGTATCAACTAGTAGAGGGTACCTTTGGTTTCAACATAAAATGTTAACATATAATGTGCCCATAACTCCCAATTATCATAAGGCACCATATTTATAATACCTACCCTTATATTTAGAAGATGGTGGATGGGAGAGACTACTTCCACCTTGCAAAGTAAAAGATATAGTAATAAGAGCATAAAGGGGTAATATCATCTCACTTAGCATAATACTAAACCTAACTCATCATTAAATACAATCATCAAGTTGAAGATGATGATGAGATCTATCTGCATGCCACCAATAACCAAGAGGTGTTATCCCAAATCATAACCAAGAAGAATAAGAATGGTAAGAAGGATGAAGTAGACCCCTTCAAATATTTTCCTTCTATATCTTTGTCCAAAAATGACCTACCTCTAATATCTCTAGAAATCTCTTAGAATATCCTACAAGGCATTCCTTAGCCTTCCCCTCATTGAGCTCCATGTCTAACTCCTCATCCACCAATATCTCTTGATCCTCACACCTTGGCTCCTCCTCTAATAGTAGATCCTACTCATCATGCCTTAAATCCTCTTCCACCTCCTATAAATTATTCTCATTCATTGGCTTCACCTCTACCTCATATAATATATCCATTAACTATGATGCAATAGAACTAACCTTAGACTACATAATGTTAGGCATACTAGGCATAACCCACTTAACTACCATCACCTTATCCCTAAGTAACATAGACCCTAAGGTTTAATATGATTTATAGTGTGAGAGTGACCCTAAAGTGAGGCTTTTAATATGCACCCATCTAGGTTCCCCCTCTCACACTTATATCTCCTCTTATTTCCCTTCCACCCCTCACTCCCATCATTTTCTAACTCTTAGTTCTACCACCCACTAGTTCTACTATGCCCCAAAAAGTTCCCCAAGTGGTGCCTCCTATGTTTCTCATTACTCCCCCTCCATATTTTTCCAATGTACCTTTAACCTTAGTCCTTCTAATTATCCTTACATCTTATTTCCCCTCTAGCCCCTCCATCTCATAACTTAGAGTCCTCATGATGCCTCCCTTGGGTATGCCTTTTGCAAAAAACACAACTACTACTTTTAGGAGTATACCACTTATAATAGGGACCCTCTTAATGCTTACTCTAGTTAGTTTAGTTCCTCTTTTAGTAGCTCCAAGTACTCTGCCACCAACCCCTATATCTCCAATCATCTCGATCAGACCACCCATTATAACTATTGGAGTTGACCCAAGAAAGAGGCCAAAGAAGTAATAAAAGGTGACCCACACTGTAGCTCCAAGCCTAAGGCCTTCTACTCCAATTAAATCTCCTATGCAAGCCTCTATAGACCATTCAACCCCAGTAGTGACATCTCAATGCCTAGTTCCTTGACCCCCTCTTTCCATTACTTTAGACACCATGTGACTCAAATTTAACCACCCTATCTCTTCCTTACTCTTTAAATACACATTCTCAAGGGTAATTTTGACTCAAGAGAACCTAACCCAAGAACAAATTTTCCTATGGGAATCCCATTCCATTCTTCCTACTTTCACTCCCATGCCTCCTCTACCTCCACTACTTTCCTCTTTCACTCCTTTCACTTCCTCCATCTCCCCTTCACCTCATCCTCTACCCTTTACTACCATTTCATCCACCATACACCTACCATAACTTGAGGTATGGTTTCAAGGTCATAAGAACCATAGATAACTATCTAGGGTGACCTAGCTGTGTGATGGAATTTCAACCAAGCCTTTGAGAGCATGAAGAGAATGATCACATAGAGGTTTTTCTATGAGGGGAATTTATTGGTATGATAGACACACCAAGATCTATTATCCTTCACCAAGGTGAGGACTTCAATCAAGGAGGAGAGGATGGCTAAGGACCCACTATTAGTTATTTAAGTTACCCATAATGTATCCATGAAGATTATTGAGGACATGAAGAGATAGGTCCAAACCTTAGAATCCCAATTAAAAAACACATTTATATTCAAGTTAATTTGGTAGTTCAAAGATGCCCTCCTACTACTTTTCTCAATCCTTTGGAAAGTAGTAGATATTTTGGTTGAGATTAGTATGCTTATCCAATAAACTTAGGCTTGCATGGAGATGATTACCAATATCAATGGTAAATGTCAGAAGCTACAAGGTGTGGTAAATAAAGGGATATTCCTAGAGCTCAAACTTTTATTGACCTTAGACTTTAGGTTATACCAAACATACACAAGGAACATAAGATTTATAATGGAGTAGTGGTTAGCCTTGGCTCACACTACAATAGGACCCTTAGAATATGGTAAAAATAAGTTATTAACCTACTTCAAGGAGGTAAAAATCTCTATATTATTTCACCTAGATGTCACCTTACTTTACCAAGGCTAATTTAGAGTCTACTTGAGTCAATTAGACCAGGTTATGAGGGAGAAAGTGGCAAAGACAAACCAATAAGAGGCTCAGGAAGTGAAAGATATATCAACTTAGTCAATGATGAGCATCAAATAGGTCTTAAAGGTATAATAATCAATGGAATTACCCTTATAAATATCTTAGAGGCTAAAAATTTAGGTCAAGGTAATCTTCATGGAGCCCCCAATTAACCTGACCAAGTTGGATAAGGAGTTTGATCTCATGCTAGCCATGTTAGAAGATAAGAGTTCCCAACAAATTAATTAGGAGTTAGTTATTTTTATCCACCTCCTCATGTCAATTGAGTGGTCCCTCATAGATCTATTATAGGTTTTTAAGGATTATTTTATTTAAATTTTGAAATATGGTTGTAACTATAATGAGTTACCATCATGGCCCAAGATGGGATCCTCATGATATTTAAATGTGAGCCCCATCCTTATCTAAATAAGGAATATATATATTGTATTATATGGTTGATAAATTTGTGTAAAAGTTCTATTAGATTATATCTAGGATTTCCCTTGATTTTGCTTCATCACTTTAGACTGTAAAACCAACCTAGATTGATTGTTATAACAACATTTACTCTTTTAACAAATACAATATTTATTTTTTATAAAAGGTTATATTATATTTTTCAATTTTATTTCATATTCATGTTGGAATAATCATCAATGATAAGTTAATTAGATTAACACTTTGTTGATTTATGTATGCCATGGTTATGATGTGCTTAGCTATTATAGTCACTGTGTGAGTTATTTCATTTACCCTTTGGTAATGTTGATAATTTGTGTGTCAATCTACAAATTCTCATATGGTGTTTATGTGTTTTTTTATAATTAACCCTTATTTCTCATTATTATTGAGATATCACATTGAATTCATACTCTCAATTCCCTCAAAATTGTTGAGTTGTGGAGCTAAAAGCTTTACCAAATGAGCAAATGCAGAGGTTGCTAGAGTCACACAGTCACCGACATCGGTCAAGAGTCGACCAAAATCTACCAATGTCGGTTATGGATCGGCTGACATCGGTCATATGTAGACAGACAGGGACTGATGTCAGTCACCTGTGCGTTCTAGAAGTCTATTTTTGAGGAAGAACAGATTGTTTGCATGAAAAGAGTAATTGTTAGTATTGAGTCCGCATTTCTATTTTTGGTAGGACTGATTTGAACCTTTGATTAAGAGGTGTATCTTACGGTGGAGAATGCATAGTTCATGAATCCTAGTATTATATAATAGGGTTAGATCTTCATAGTTTATATGAGAAAAAGTGTAGACAATTCAAGGATTGAATTGGTTGTAATTGAGAGAGAAATAACTCTTGAGGGTGAATTACTGTACGCCCAAGAGGTGTGGGAAGTGTGTGATTTATTCATTGTATTTCCTTCTAGAAGAGTTTAATACAAGTTTTCATTATTTCTTGTATCTCCTATTCTTTGCTATTTCTGATTTCTAGTTACTTATTATTTCTGGTTTCAATTCTGTGTTTAGTTACTTATACAAAAGTAATCAATTGTGTTGTAAGATCCTAACAAGTGGTATCAGAGCTTGGTTCACTAACAAGGTTCATCAGAGCGGGTTAGTGTTTGTTGATTACACGTTCACTCTCAGGGGTTTCTAATTGAGTGGGAGTAAAGCAATGGCAGAAGAAAGTAAATTAAGAATGGAGAAATTCAATGGCAAGAATTATCAATTATGGAGGATGTAGATAAAAGATTATCTGTATCAAAAAGATCAGTACTTACCATTGGGTGGGGTTTCAATCAAGCCCACAGATATGCAAGATGAAGAATGGAATGTTCTTGATAGAAAGGATTTGGGATCTATAAGGTTGAGCATGGCATCTTCTGTGATTTCCAACTTATCACAAGCAAAGACAATGGTAGAGTTAATGGATACTTTGGAAAATTTATATGAAAAACCCTCAGCTTTGAATAAGGTATATCTTATGAAGCAATTATTTAATTTTCAAATGTAGGAAGGTTGATCTATATCTAGTCATCTTAATGATTTCCATGCAATATTAAATCAGTTAAATTCAGTCAAAATAGTTTTTGATGATGAAATTAAGGCTCTCTTAATCTTATGCTCTTTACCTGAAAGTTGGCATAGTTTGGTAATGGCAGTTAGTAATACTACATCTGCTTCAAATATCTTGAAAGTTGATGATGTAGTTAGTGTAATCTTGAATGAAGAAACTCACAGGAAAAGCACAGGGAAAACATCAGGTAATGCTTTAAGTATTGAAAGCAGGGGAAGGAAAAAAGAGAAGGGCAAGCAAGGGAGATCAAGGTCAAAGTCAAAGATGAGAAGTAGATCCAAATCCAGAAATGGAAGAAATATAATTTGCTGGAATTGTGGAAAGAAAGGGCATGCAAAGAAAGATTGCTGGTTGAAAGTTAAAGAAGAAAATCAGCATGAAGGTAAAGAAGAAGCAAAAGTTGCAGGTATTGTTGCACAAGATGCTCTTATAATTTATTTGGATAATAAAATAGAATATTGGGTTTTAGATTATGGTGCCTCTTTCCATGCAACCCTAAATAGAGAATATTTCAATGATTATGTCCATGGAGATTTTGGAATAGTCTATTTAGGGGATGATGAGCCTTGTAAAATTGTTGGCAAAGGAAAAGTGCAGCTAAAATTGTAGAATGGCAACACATGGGTGTTGAAGGATGTCATGCATGTACCCATCCTGAAGAGGAATCTGATTTCTATAGGAAAGTTGGGGGATGAGGGTTGCACAGTAACTCTCACAGCTGAATCTTGGAAAGTTTCCAAGGGTGCACTTGTATTAGCCAGAGGTAAGAGAGTAGGTACTCTTTATCTATGTAATTGTATTACTAATTATTCTCCTTCTATTTTATCTACTTCAGATGTAGATACAAAGTTGTGGCACTGTAGTCTTGGTCACATGAGTGAGAAGGGAATGAATCTTCTTAAGTCAAAAGGTAAGCTTTTAGATTTGAAAATCATAGATCTAGATTTCTATGAGCATTATATTTTTGAGAAATAGAAGAAAGTAAGGTTTCTTAAAACTGGGTCAACAAAGAAGAATCACAAGTTAGAGCTTGTTCACATAGATGTGTGGGGACCAGCTCAGGTAGCTTCTATTAGAGGATCATGGTATTATGTTACTTTCATTGATGATGCTACAAGAAAGGTATGGGTTTATTGCATAAAGAGGAAATTTGATGTTTTTGACACATTTAAGAAATGGAAAGCTTTGGTTGAGAATGAAACAGGTTTGAGATTGAAGTGCCTTAGATCTGACAATGGTGGTGAGTACTACAACAATAAATTCAATAGTTACTATTTTATGAGTGGAATACATAAGGAAAGGATAGTTCCAAGGACACCTCAGCAAAATGGAGTTGCTAAAAGGATGAATAGAACAATAATGGAGCATGCACAGAGTATGAGGTTGCATGCTGGTTTACCCTTATAGTTTTGGGTAGAGGCTATAGATACTATAGTTTACCTAATTAACAGAGGACCTTCTACTGCACTAGATGGTGGAATTATAGAAGAGGCTTGGATAGGTGAAAAGTTAGATCTTTCATTTCTCAGAGTTTTTGGTTTTGAAGCTTTTGTGCACATTGATAAAGAAAATAGAAAGAAGCTGGATGCTAAATCTATGCAGTGCACTTTCATTGGTTATGGCTCTAGAGATTTTGGATTTCAGTTGTGGAATTTAGGAACTAACAAAATTATTAGAAGTTGTGATGTTGTTTTCAATGAAAAGGTGATGTACAGTGATCAGCTCAAGAGGCTGAATAATACTAAGCAGGGCAATGTTGATTTGGATGAGGTTGTGATCCAAAATGACCTCACAGGTAAAAATAATCACATACAAGAAAACACAGACACTGACATTAGTCAAGTAAGAACCAATGCCGATCATGAAGGAACCGATGTCGGTTAGATAGGAATTGATGTCAGTCAGATAGAAACCAACATCGATCAAGTGGAATCGATGTCAATCAGGTACAGACTGAGAGTTGACTGAGATCGGTCACTGACAGAAAGAAATTTGGGTGGACAGCAAGCTCTAAATGACTCTCAAATGCCCATAAAGAGGTCTGAAAGGGTAAGTAAACCTCTAATTCATTATTCCCCTTCATTATATTACTTGTTGCTCACTGATGGTGGAGAACCAGAAAGTTTTGATGAGGCAATGCAGGTAGAATCTAGGAAACAGTGGGAGCATGGCATGAATGAGGAAATTGATTCCTTGGAAGAGAACCAAACATGGGATTTGGTTGAGTTTCCAGCCAGAAAGAAAGCACTAAAAAACAAATGGGTTTATAGGTTAAAGGAAGGAGAGAATGGACAAATGAGATATAAGGCCAGGTTGTTAGTAAAGGGATTTACATAGAAACTAGGTATTGATTTTGGTGAAATTTTTTCTCCTATAGTAAAGATGACTTCTATTCAGACTGTATTGTCTTTAGTTGCTATTGAGGATTTGCATCTTAAGTAGCTTGATGTTAAGACAACATTTCTTCATGGAGATTTGGATGAAGAAATATATATGGATCAGTCAGAAGATTTTGAGGTCAAAGGTAAGGAGAAACTTGTGTGCAGGTTGAAGAAAAGCTTATATGGTCTTAAGTAGGCTCCAAGACAATGGTATTTGAGGTTTGATAGGTTTATGATAGAGCATGGATTTAGTAGATGTCAATCTAACCATTGTGTTTATTTTAAGAGATTAGATAATGGTAACTATATTATCCTGTTACTGTATGTAGATGATATGCTTGTTGCAGGTTCACACATGTAGGATATTACTGAGCTTAAGGTAAAATTAGCTCACACATTTTCCATGAAGGATTTAGGAGTAGCAAAGAAAATCCTTGGCATGAGTATTAAGAGAGACAGGAAAAATCATAGTTTGATTTTGTCTCAAGAGGATTCTATGAACAAGGTGTTGGAGAGGTTCAATATGCAGGATGTAAAACTGGTAAGCACACCTATGGCTGGACACTTCAAGTTGATCAAAGAATAGTGTCCTAAATCACATGATGAGGTTGAGTACATGAGTAGAGTTATATATGCTTCAGCAATTGGGAGCTTGATGTATGCAATGGTATGTACTAGACCTAATATTGCCCAAGTAGTGGGAGTTGTCAGTAAGTTTATGGCCAATCCAGGAAAGGAACACTGGAAAGTAGTTCAATGGATTCTCAGATATCTGAGAGGGACCAGCAGTAGGCATTTATGCTATGGAGGGTCAAACACTTCTCTACATGGGTATGTAGATTTGGATATGGTAGGTGACTTGGATGGTAGGAGAAGCACCACAGGATATGTGTTCACTGTTGGTGGAACAGTGGTTAGCTAGATTTCAAAGTTGTAGAAGGTTATTGCCATGTCTACTATAGAGGCAAAATACATTGCAGTCATAGAGGCTAGCAAGGAAATGATTTGGATGACTCAGTTCATGGAAGAGTTTGGAAAGGAGCAAAAGAGTTGTAAAGTGTATAGTGATAGTCAAAGTGCAATTCATTTGGCAAAGAATTTAGCCTTTCATTCAAGAACCAAACATATACAGCTTAGGTACCACTTCATTAGACAGGTATTGGAGGATGGTGAGTTGAAGCTGGAAAAGATCCATACAGATGAGAACCCTACTGATATGTTAACAAAGCTAGTAATAAAGGATAAGTTGAATCTTCATTCAACTTTTGTTGGTCTTCAAGATTGAACTTGAAGATGGTGAAACAAGCTAGAGGATGTTGATGTATAGGTACAATTGTAGCTATTTATCTCCAAGTGGGAGATTGTTGAGTTATGAAGCTAAAAGATTTACCAGATGAGCAAATGCAGAGGTTGCCAGAGTCACATAGTCACTAACATAGGTCAGGAGTCAACCAAAATCTACTGATGTTAGTTATGGATCAGCTGATGTTGGTCATATGCAGACAGACAAGGACCGATGTCAGTCACCTGTGCATTCTAGAAGTCTATTTTTGAGGAAGAACAGATTATTTGCATGAAAAGAGTAACTATTAGTATTGAGTCTGTGTTTCTATTTTTGGCAGGACTGATTTGAACCTTTTATTAAGAGGTGTATCTAACGGTGGAGAATGCATAGCTCATGAATCCTAATATTATATAATAGGGTTAGATCTTCATAGTTTGTATGAGAAAAAGTGTAGACAATTCAAGGATTGAATTGGTTGTAATTGAGAGAGAAATAACTCTTGAGGGAGAATTACTATACACCCAAGAGGTGTGGGAAGAGTGTGATTTCTTCATTGTATTTCCTTCTGGAAGAGTTTAATACAATTTTTCCTTGTTTCTTATATCTCCTATTCTTTGCTATTTCTGATTTCTAGTTACTTATTATTTCTGGTTTCAATTATGTGTTTAGTTGCTTATACAAAAGTAATCAATTGTGCTGTAAGATCCTAACAAAAATCTTCCCACTATATGTTCTTATAGTTATAACTCTAGTGAAACTCAATCTACAAAAGTGTAACTATGGCAGAGTCACTTGGTTCAATGACTAGTGCATTGAGTTCATTTTAGACCTAGAGGCTCCCCTTTTTTGAATTAACCTTCCCTCTCTTTTGTTTTTGTTTTATGGAATTTAAATAACCTTTTCCCCTTATGTTTATAAATAATAATCCCACTACTTAACTTTGTATAATAATATTTAACCTGTGTGTAAGACATTGGATTAAAATTTTAGTGGTGATAGTGCATCTCTTGGAGACTATTCACATAGACTCTATTTATGATGTCAAAGACCATAGTCATGCCTTGGGTTGATCCTATATCATTCTTAAAATAGAGGATGAAAGTTTGTAGTTGTTTCCACCTTCTTATTTTTGAATAATGGCCAACCTCATGGGCATCTTATGAGAAGAAGTAGATTAGAGTGAACAACAGTTGGTACTAGAAGGAGGTCTATTTAAATAATTCATACTTGTTATTGATTTTTTTAAATTAATATGTTGAGTTTGGTTTATTAATAATAACGTGTTAACTAATTTTTGATTTTGAATCATCTTGGAGACTAGTTATCCTATTACTAAGGCTAGATCCCATCAAGGTCGATTGATAATTTCCACTACTTTTCCATAAAAAATATATGTCCAACTAATCTAGACCTACCATGATTCCCATTGGTTCATCTCTATAACCTATCCTAAATTTATAGCCTAAGACAACTTATTTATATGGCTTATCCATTAACATCCTGAGAGTCATCCATGATTTACCTTAGAACCTTGAGATTTATCATCCTCATTTCACCCCTAGTGTGGGTTGAACCATAGAATAACACATAACATCCTACAAAATCATCCTAAGACTTATAAATGTTTAACATGAGGATGTCACTTTTAGACTTTTCCCATTTACCTTAATGGAATCTATATATGATTGGTTTCTCTACCTTCCTAAATACTCCATCCTGAGTTGGGACTATATGCAATCATAAATGCATCATATCTATAAATCAATCCTAGCTCAAAGAAGATAGAGCATACCTACACTTCTGATTAGGAATACATTTGTTAATTAGGGGTATGACCAATATGGGGATCTAATAAACCTAATTAGGAGATCACTTGTCACAATACACCATGCTAGGAAGAGTGCCAAAGCCTACAGTCTAACACAATCATGAAACAAAACTAAAAGAGTCTTAGGTTTAATGTTTAATCTATTCTAATAAACAAGAAAGTAAATCTAATCTAGTGCACACCAAAGCTTATGGCACAATAAATGGGTTATTAACACAATAAAAACATGTATAAGATAATATCAATTAAGATAAGTATGAGTAAGACCCTAATATATGGAATATGAAGAGTAATATTAATCAATCCAATACTTATGATACTTCTATCTACTAAAATAGAGGAGAACAAAGTTAGAATATAATTACCTAAATGTGAAGTCATTGAGACTCAATCTCTCCCTTGTCCAAAGGGGATTCACAAGAGGTCATTTTAATTTTTAAGTATAATTAAGAAAGGCCAAAGAATACAAGACTTATCCACAAGACTATATTCTCTGAGTAAAAACCCTAAGCTCAGACTGCTCAAGTAGAATGGTGGAAGAGTATATTGTAAATAATCACAAGAAAAAAATAAATTTTTATTTCATATTAAAATAATGATGAAATGATCATGTATTTATAGGCATATATCACCCTAAATACTTCCAAATATGTCAGCTATACAGGGTTGACCTAGTCAATGCTATATGTTTTCTGGGACAATTGACTAGGTTTTAGCTAGGTTGACTGAAGGACTAACAAACTCAGAAAGAAAAAATACCCATAGAATGTATAGGGTCTACCTAGTTGACCTAGTACAACTGACTATCAAAAAGGGAATTAAGGCAAGAAAAGGAGGATAAAGAATATAAAAAGACTAGAGGAGTGCGCAAGGGAGGAGTAATAGTTTAAGAAATGGTTTTAAGAGCTGGTTGGATTGGTATTAATGTTTCAATAAGGGACAATAATATTTCAAATCACCAAAGGTATAACCACCCCTTTCTTGGTGCACCAATTAGGGCATGCACTTAGAGAGATTGAGTCTTGATAGGTTCTTGCAAGATGTAAATTATTAGTATTTGATAAAAGGTTATAAATATTATGTGTATACATATGCCCCACTCTAATCTCATCACATGTTACTAAGGTGTAACATGGGATGGTTCTTTGAGAAATAACATAGTAACACACAATGTTGATGCTAAAAAAATCTATTATTTTAAAGAAAAAATAATTGAAAATAAATGATTGAAAAGTAAATAACTAAAAAGTAAATGTGGTGTGTACCCTGACTTACCTTTATCATGGAATGGTTGTCTGATATGTTGTTAGTTTTTATTATGGAGGGCATAGAGACTACTTTTGATAAACCCAAGAATATAAAAATAAAGAGCAAAACAAATGCAAGAAAAGACAAGATAATTGGTGCTATGAGGATGGGACATACTTGGGAAATTTGGCAATCTGGGGTGACAAGTGCTATGTTAGACCAAATGACCAAGTCAAATAATAAGAGTAAATTAGGTAACCAAAAATCCAAGGCTAATAAAGACTAAAAAACTCAAACAAGATATCCTTAAGAAAGGCAAACTCACCAAGTCAAAATAAGGATACATGTCAAACAAGATGGTAATAAAACAAATCAATGGTAAAAGATAAAGTAAAATGGTAAAACAACATTGATGAGTGAGAATTAACAATACTTATCTCACTCAATAATGGAAAAAGGTGCATAAAATGGAAAACAACATTTATGAGTGATAAGTAACAAGACAACCTCACTCAATAATGGAAAAAAGGATACAAACTTAGGTGTTCATAATAGCAGAATGGTATAACAATGACGAATGGTAAAAAGAAAGTAAAGTAAGTGTATAAATGTAAATCATGGTGAAAAAGAAAGAAGTAATCCAAAGTTTCTAAAACATGTTGTTTCTCTCTAAGGACAGATAAAACTAAAACAAAGTAGTGTTAGCATGTTTTAAAAAGATGAAGAACAAGTAAATAAAGAAGAAGGGGAAATAGATTTGGAATCATAATTTTTCTATCAAGGGGGGAAATGAAATGAGTGGAGGGGAAACTAATGGAAAAACCAAGGTACAGTAACTCTTTATAAAAGTGAAGACACTCAAATTAGTTTTGAAAAAACAAGAGGACTTTAGACCTTAAAGACTATGAAGAAATTATCTTAGCTACACAAGTCATAGGTCAACAAAGGGAGTATATAAATCATCGCATGAAGGCTATATGCATGAAAATTGAAATGGACCTACCTTTCCACAATGTATTCCCCATTCTTTAAGACACATTACAAAGCCATTAGTTTATTATGAAGATTGGGTACTTGTGTGAGAAAGTAGGTATCACCATAGAGTTTTTTGAATTCCCCTATTCCAATCTACTAGCCTACCACACCCCAAAGGACCTCAACTTTATGTGAGGCCAACTATGGAGTTTTAGATTTGATTAAAGATAGGATATGTGCTTGTAATCACATCTTTTGGTGTGATGTTAAATTTTGAGATTTGTATGTTGCCTTTTGAATATCATTACCTTTTTGATTCAAATTATTTGGATTTTAACTTTATTGATGGATTTTTCTATTCCTCCTCCAGATATATTTGGAAAACCAAACATGGGTGATAAATATGACTTTCATTTGAATACTTGGGACAAATTTTCTAAGAGAGAGAACTTCAAAGAGCATAGGGTCTAAGAGTCTTGTAAATCTAGGTGAAATAAAAGTGTTATCTTGACTTCAATTTATCCAATATGGAATGAAGGGAAAGGAGAAATAAAGAGGAATGACACATAGAACAATTTGAATTAATTCAAATCATAAAAAATATGACAAAGGGGAAAAAGGGATATAATGACAATAAAATATGATTCCTTATCATAATAATGAGGGAAATAAAGGAAAACATGCTAACGTAGATTGCACAAATTCCATCTAAAAAAAGAAGAAAAGGATAAATTTGAGAACAAGGATCATAAAAAGATGGTAATTTTATGAGGGTCTGATCTTATCCATTGTCTTACACTACAACTTCTTAAAAGAGAAACCCAAGGGGTACCAATAAGCAAGTGAAAGGTAAAGGAAAAAAATAAGTACAAGATGGTAATTTTATGAGGAATGTCAGGTTCTATCCATGATCTTAAAAAAAATCTCATACATGAAAAACCCAAGGGGTGCCAAAATAAGATAAAATGCAAGAAGATAAAGAAGACTATGGTACATTAAGAAACCAAAATACCAAAAGGGAGGACTAAAGGTTTGTGAATGGAATGAACTTACTATAGAGGGAAATACCTATGTAAGTAACCTACAAAAAAAAGTGTTATATAGATATAGATAGAAAGCATGGAAAAAAAATGTTTAGGCAAAGTAATTTTTGAGGAATTGTGCATTGGTGGGCTCTTTAAAAACATGGCCTTCATTGGTTTGAAGATGGTAGGTACTTGGACCAAAAATGTCTTTAACTAAATATGGGCCCCACTATTTTTGGGAATATTTACCTTATTTATCATGTGTGTAATCTAATTTAAAGACAAGATCACCAATAGTAAAAGTGTGGATTTTAACACATTTGTTATGTTGTTGGGCACTGCAAGCCTTATATTGATGGTTATGCTATAAGGTATAAAGATGATGTTCATCAAGTATATCAATGGAATGAAGATGAGCTTCACATAATTATTAATCAATAATAATACCATGAATATATATATGAAGAGAGGGAAGCTCAAATTATAAAGTAAAAATTGACTCAGATCCATAGACTAGTGAAAATGGAGTTGCCCCAGTGGTAGTGCATATGCTAGTCTGATAGGCCCAAAGTGAAAGGTAAATATGAAGATGCAAATCCATGTAGGTTTCATAGATTGTATTTTGGAAAAAAATAATGAGAATTTTATTATGGGCCTCAACTTGGCCATTATATTATGGATGATAAGGCGTGGAAAATTTGTGATTGATCTTGAATGTGTTGAAATTTTGTTTAACATGTTTATTTTTGAAATTACCACTATTTTCAAAAATAATGGTATGGGAAAGACCAAAGAAAAAAATGATTAATGAAGAATAAATTTGTAAATGGTAGGACCAATGATATTAATAAGAGGCATGACTTCTACCCACTTGGTAAAATATTTTGTAGTAGTGATGATAAAGACATGCCCATCTTGGGAGTGAGGTAGATTACCAATGAGATCAAATCCCCATGTGGAAAATGGCCAAGGAGATTTGATAGTTTAAAGTTTGGATGGAGGTTAATGGATTATATCATCATGAAACTAACAAGGATTACACTTTTTAGCATATTTAATTACATCATTTTCAAGAGTAGGCCAAAAGTAACCCATGCATAGGTATTTATAGGTTGTAGCATGTCTACTACAGTGGCCACCAGAAATGCCCAAATATGCTTGTTCAAAAAGAGGAGGAACCTGATATTGCATGACACAACAAAGCAATGTACCTTTAGCATTATGATAATAAAGGAGTTGTGTCAAAATAAATACTTGAAATCTTGTTTATGAATGCGTGTCTTTTCATGAGAGTCTAAATTAGGGGGATAAGTTTGATGTTCCAAAAATTTAATGATGTCTTAATACCATGAGCTTTTTTGAATGGTAATAGCCTCAATATGATATATAAGCAAATATAGTGGTTGAGTATAAGATGGATATTTTCTTATTTGTATAAGAAAGGTAGGATCAGAAATGACTTGGTGTGGATGAAAGAGAGAGGCTAAAGAGGCAAGAGAATTAGTAATGGAATTTTGATCTCTAGGAATAGGTTCAATAGTGAAATAGATGAAATCTTTAGTAAGAGTGGTTTTAATTTGATGATATGTGATGAATTTTTCACTTTTACATTGATAATGACCATTGACTTAATGAAAAATAAGCTAATAATCACCTAAAGCATGAAGGTATTGAATTTATAAATCAAGAGCAGCTGTCATGCCTAAGATAAGAGCTTTTTACTTAGCCATATTATTGGTGACATCAAAGGTGAAATGAAAATATAAATTTATGATGTTTCCAAGAGGACTTAGTAGAATGCAAACTACCCCATCACCTTCAAGGCATCTAGCACCATTAAAGTGAAGGGTCCATGAATCCTCATGCAAGTTGATATTGATTTCAATAATCTTCTTAATAACTACATTTGGTTTAGTAATACTAGAGGGAATAGTGGATTCATCAAGATTATTGTCTTCAATATTGGTGGTAAAGATATGGAAATAATATTTGAGATAAATAACTTAATTAGGACCTTTGATGTAAAGGGTATTGTCATCTAGAAGATTATCTTGAAGAGAAGAAGTGGTTGGTATGGGAACTAAAGCAAGCTGGCCAAATATGATTTGCCCTTTGACAAATTTTAAAGTTATGATGTAGAGATCAAATTCCATAAAAAGGACTATCTATTTATTAATTATATCTCCAATAATAAATGCTTTAGATAATAAGTGATGAAGGGGGTCAGTATGAATAATGGCATAAGTAGTTTGGTAAATCATATAGTGGTGAATATTTTTAGCTATAAAATAGATGGTGAGGCAATCACACTCAATTTTGTTATAACATGTTTCATAATTGATGAGGCATCGAATAATGTAATAAATAGCATACTCTCTTCCCATAGCATCTTGTTGGGCAAGCATTTCCACAATTGAAATAGGTATTTAAGAAGTTTATAGAATCAAAGGTTTATCATTAGGAGGATGAAGTGTAGGTGGATGAACTAATTACTCTTTCATATTATCAAAGGTTTTTTGACATGGATCTATCCATTCTAAATCAATACCTTTCTTTAGAAATCAATTGATGGAGTGAACTCGATATGCCATTTTGGGGATGAATCATCTAATTGCCCCAAGTTTGTCTAAATAAGTGTGAATGTCAGGAATAGAATAAGGAATGGGCATGTTGATGATAGTACTAATTTTGGTAGGATCAATATCAATGTTGTGGAGGGAGACTAAGAATCCTAACAATTTTATATTTGTGACTCCAAAGACACATTTTTAAGGATTAAGTCTAACTTTATATTGAATGAGGATGTCAAATATGATAGCAAGTTTAGAAAGATGATTCTTACAATGTTTATATTTAGCAATGAGATCATCCACATAGGTTTCAACAATTTTGTGAATAAGATCATGAAAGATGTGAATCGTCACTCATTGGTAAGTGGCTCTAGAATTTTTGAGGCTGAAGGGCATTTTGAAATATAAATAAGTACCCCATTCTGTCGTGAAAGTTTTCTTATTTTGGTCCTTGGGGACAATGTGAATCATATTATTTCCCAAGAAGCTGTCCATAAGAGATAACATTTTATAACCAACCATGGAATCAATAATGGAATCTATTGAAGGTAAAGGGAATTTTTCCTTGGGATAAGTAAGATTATGATTATGGAAGTCAATGAAAATGAAAATGACCATAGTTACCTTCTTTTGAATGGGGATAATGTTAGAAACCCATTCAGAATAATCTATTGGTTTGATAAATTCAACATCAAGTGATTTTATGATTTCCTTATGACATAAAGTAAAAAATTTAGGTGGAAATTTTATTTGATTTTGATGTACATGATTGGCATCAGGATAAGTAATGATTTTATGCACCATAATATGAGGGTCAATTCCAATCATGTACTCATAAGACCAAGTGAAATCTTCATGATATCTATCAAAGAATAAGCTAAAATTATCATGTTTAGTAAGTGAAAGATCTTGAGAAACTATAATTGGTCGATGATAAGATGGTATGCCATATTTGATGAAAGTGGTTTCTTCAATAAGCATGGCATTGCCATATTGAAAGTGGTATGGTGTATTGGGTAAGGCATAAATTGGATTTGTTTTAGGATCAATGCTAGAAACAAACTTGTTAAAGCAAGGAGTTTTAGTCTTGAAATTTATAATTCTATGATATTGATGAGGAAGTTTAGGTTCTCAAGCATAAAGTAACTCAAGAACAGATTCATCACTAGCCAAGGTAAGAAGAGGACCATAATACTCAACATTTACTTCAATATCTAAAATTTTATTTCCATGGTGATCATACTCAGAATGTATATAACAAACATCGGTTGCTTTGGAATCTAATGTAATTACAAGAGTAGAAGAAGTAGATGGATCAAGAGTGGTTGAAATATTAATGGGTTCAATGATGAGAGAAGGATTAGATGCAATGATTGGATTGATAGGTGGTAAAGTAGATCTAGGAATTTGTGAGGGTTTGGAAGGTATAAATTTCTCTACCACCCAAGGATTATTGATAAGAGGAGAATTGGCAAGAGGCACATGACCCTCAAGATCTAAGGCATGATCCCCAAAAATGGTATGAACAACCTGATTAAAAACATGAATTTGGGTTAAGTTTTTTTTCATAATACTAGACATCCAAGTCTCTATATTGAGATTGGGACATTAAATAGCTATCATTATATGTTGGATAAATTATACAAGATTGAGAAGTAGGGAGAGTTTCAAAGGGTGAAATCTTGATATTACTAAATTTATGATGAGACATGATGAGAGGGTCTTGAAATAATTTGGCCACCTAAAAATCATTAAAAATGAAGGCATCATTAGGTAAATTAGTTTCCTAAGCATTTCATGGAGGATAAAATTAGTAATCTCATTAGTAAGAGGAATAATATGAGCTCTGAGTAATAGAGAAGGAGGAATCCATTATGAAATTTAGGGAGGTAACTTGGTAGTATTGCAAGTATGTTGTAAATAATTAGGCTAATCATCATCATAATAATCAAAAGTAACTTGTAGATTAGGATTCATGTTGATGAACTCAAGAAAAGTAGGACTATTGATCTTAGGAATGGTAGGAATAGGGTATTGTGAGTTAGGATTAGGAATTTGAAGGCTCCATAGATTGGGATCAACTACATACTTATACCATTTTCCATTATGTAAAAATTTAATACATTGACTACCAAAAGAACCAATGTCCATCATTTGATGACTCCATTGATGACCAAGAAGTATGTTATAAGATAAAGGAAGATCAAGGACCATAATCTTGGTTTGAATAGTTTTAAGTCTAATGGTTAATTGAAGCCAAATATAACCAAGTGGCTTTTGATGTCTTATCAAAACCATGACAAGTATGATAAGTTTTCTTGAGATGATACTTGTTATAACCAAGTTGTTAGATGAGCCACAAAGATGTTACATTAATACTAGAACCTTTTTCAACTAGAAATTTTTGGATAAGAGTGGTATTAATGGCTATATTGATAAATAGTTATGGATCATCAACACAAAAGATAATTTCATCATTGATCATTTCCTCTTTAAGAAATTCAATCTAGGGTTTGGAAGGACACATAGTTTCAATGGTATTGATGTTGGTAGGTTAAGATTCAATAGAAGGTGGTTCTTCATCTAAGGAGGATGTATATTTAATTTTTTGAAGTTAGTAAATAAAGAATTTATGATGATAATTTTAATTACGAACCAAATCTACAAGTGGAATCTTACAAGGCATAGATTTGATTTATTAAATAAAATTCCAGTGATTCTTAGAAGAAATAGCATGAGGTTTAGAAGGTAAATTAGACTTTAGAGGAAGAGATGTGGTTGGAGGATCAAAAGGAGGAGATGGATCCTCTTGAGATTTCAAAGCAACATTAGTAGTGGTAGTATCTTTAAGAAGTAGTTCCTCAAAATATGGCTTCTTAGGCTTGGTAATGGGATCTTTATGATCTATTTTATGATGGTAATTGACCTTAACTATATTAACATATTGAGAATTATTGAAATTTTAGTCATAATTGGCATTAATGGCATAAACATCCTTGGTATTTGATTGATTATTAGAAGAAGATTTTTTGTTATTTGAAGTATAAGATTTATAATTTTGTCATTTTTTGAAAAGCATTAGTGTATTTTTGATGAGGAAGATTGTTCATAGCTTCATTATTGAATGAATCACCAAGCATATAGGAGATAAAAAAATTAGTGATCCCTCCACAAGATTCACGAGAATTCCCATTATTTTCATGAAGCCAACAAAATAGATTGGGGTCATACCACTTGGGAGGAGCATTAGGATAGATAAAAGGTTTTGGGGGTGACAAAAATTATTTCATTTGTTGAACCAAAAGAGGTGTATGAGAAGGTGAAGGAACATCAATTTTGGAAATTCCTAGTTTGGTTTGTGGAGTATTACTAGTGATAGCATTATATGTTTGGAAAGATCCTTTAAGAAGTTTAGGATTAGGTTAAAATTTCTTCATAAGAATGTCTTGATGTTTAGCTTGGTCAAGAGATTTATTAAGTGTTTGGGGAGCAAAGGTTCAAACCTTATATTAAAGAGTGGGAGTTAAATTAGTGATAAAGAGTTTTAGTAAGCTATCATCAATCAGGTTATGGTAAAATTTATAGGCCAATGATTTCCATATTTTTATAAATTCATAAGTTGATTCAGTGGGAGATTGCTTAACATTGATGAAGTGGCTAAGACAATTTTTGGGAAGATCATTGTGTTGAAACTCTTTATCCAAAGGATTAACCAAATCTTCAAGTTGTCAAATAGAATGTTAGGGAAGTTGATTATACCATTCTAATATGTTTCTAGTAAGGTTTTTCAATAATATTTTATTTTGGGAAAAGTTAATACTTTTAATATACTCATTTTAAAGTTTTCTAAAGGCTTTGATAAATGATATAGGGTCTTTAGTCCCATCAGATTTGATAGTTGGATATATATTATCAATATCAATGGATATAATGAATGGGGTTAAAGGATAATTTTGAATGGTTTGAAGCATTTTGTTATTCATTTTGGATTGAGGAATAACATTACCTAATGCATCTTGAAGAGATGGAGGAATGAAATTAGGGTTAGCTTGAGGATGCATAGTTGAAGGTTGATTAGCCACATTGATTAGATGTTGTTGAAGTTGCATCATTTGATTGGTATTAGAATTTTGCATTATTTTCATTTGTTGGATTACTTGGGATAATATTTGAGTTTTATTAGGAGATGAGTTTATGTTGGAAGGAAGAACCCCAAAATTGATGTTAGGGGGAGGATTACTAGAAGAAGGATTACTAGTGGGATTATTAAGTAAACTTGTATCAATTTCTCCCACATTAGTTTGAATATTTTGAAGATGATAAGTTTCTTGGTAGGTATAAAAAAGATTAGATCCATAAACTTCATCTTGAAGTGTTATTTTCACCATATTGTAGTTCATGGATGAAGGATGAGAAGAGGTGCCCCAAGAGTGATGGTGATCTTGGGAGGAAAAGAGAGGGAGAAATGAACATCCCATATAATATCTAAATGGATTCAAGATATCCAAGAAGATTATGATAGGAGACTTACTTATGACTGAAGAGAGATGAAAAAAATGCAAAGAAGGAAAGATAGAGGACTAGATTGATAGACAAAAGAAGGCAAAAATTAGTAAATGGTCGAATAGGTTGACCTAACATAGAAAATAGGGTTTAAAAACTATACAAGGTCAACTAGGTTAATCTAGTATAGTGAATAGTAATTGGAAAAAGCAAAAAAAAGGTCTATAAACTATATAAGGTTGACTGGGTTGATCCAGTATAGTGAATAGAAGATAGAAAAAGTACAAGGTTGACTAGATCAACCTAGTACAATAGATAGGGAAAATTAAGAAGCCTATAATATATTTGTGAACTAAAACAAGATAATTTTTTCAAGTAGCTTAAAAATAAATAATAGAAGGGAAAGAAATAAATAATTGGATCAACACTGACCAATCTAATTAAAGTACATAGCATAAAACCTTACACCAATGTTGGCTAATGCAAGTTTTTCCAATGAAAAATATAATTGAGCAAAGAGAAAGAAATTAACTTGGAAATTAAATAGATAACTAATTGGTCAACCTAAATGTTTATTATATTATTAATATATTATTTTAAATGTGATGGGAAGTTGGTTGTAAGCAAGGAACTAGAATGATAATCTAAGGATGGTTTTAGGTAGTTTGGGATGAAAGGGACTGTAATGATAATGATACAAGATTGGTATTGTGGTCTACCCACTCACTTCAAAAACCACAATGATAAGGTTTTTCTGTGCTTATCTATAATATACTTCTAACCATACTTTATACTTGACCAAAGTATCAACTCAGCTTCCCCCTTGGTGATGAAATCCAAGTAGGTTGGCCTTGGGTAGACAAATGTTAACATTTTTGTTTAGATTATGTGATTAAGACATGTGTGCATAAAATATAAAATAATAAACTAAATGATCAATTGAAAACCACCTAATTAAACTATGTGATATATTCTAAGCATGCAAGTAATAAGAAAAGAAATTTTGAACTAATTACTAGTATATAAGGTTAATTCTAACTTTAAAATAAGGTATAATGTTGATATGGTCAACAATTTATGCACAAAATATAGGAACAAGGTCTATAGGGTCAAACTTATACTACAAAATCAATGTCTAAAAATGAACAAGGTCAATAAAGTCAACCTAGTTATCCAAATAGCACATAGAACACAAAACTAGGTCAATAGGGTCAATCTAGTTGAATGTGTAAGGGTAATTTTGAAGACTAAAAAAAATAAAAGGAAAGACTATAAATCAATAGAAATATATATATAAAGGAACCTTGATGGATCAAATATGTAGATAATGAATATTTTAATTTAATAACCTTGATTTATGCTCACAAATTCTACTAACTAGGTTGACTGGGTCCATCAAGCTTTACAAAAACTTGTTGATGATTGCCTAAAATATACATGGTTGAATGGGTCAACCTAATATGTTTAACTAGATGTCTTAAAATCTACAAGGTCAACTAGGTTGACCTAGTAGTCTACACCAAATGTTTGGAAATCTTAAAAATTATATTAGGTCGATAGAATCGATCTAGTAACCTATACCTAAAAAATTGTGCATAGAATTTAGATACTAGGTCGATAGAGTCAATCTAGTATGGTAGATATATGATGGAAATAATGATGAAAGAATGAAATAAGTAAAAAAATCCTAAAATAGTTAGCTCACATCAGGTTCACCAATATGTATGCAATCATAAATGCATCATGTTTATAAATCAATCATGTCTCAAAGAAGATAAATAATACCTACACTTATGATTGGGAATACATTTATTAAGTAGGGGCATGACCAATATGGGGATCCATTATACCTAGGGGATCACTTATCACACTACACCATGCTAGGAAGGGTTTCAAAGCCTACAATCTAACACAATCATGCAACAACCCTAAAAGAGTCCTAAGTTTAATGTTAAATCTATTTTAAGAAACCAGAAAGTAAATCTAATCTAGTATAAACCAAAGCTTGTGGCACAATAAAGGGGTTAGTAAAGAAATCAAAAACATGTATAAGATAATCTCAATGAAGATAATTATGAGTAAGACCCTAATACATGGAATATGAAGAGTAATATTATTCATGCCAATACTTATACTACTTCTATCTACTAAAAGAGAGGAGAAAAAAGTTAGAATATACTTAACTAAATGTGAATCCATCAAGACTCAATCTCTCCCTTGGATACAGGGGATTTACAAGAGGTTTTAATGATTTGTAAGGATAATTAACAAAGGCCAAAGCATCCAAGTCTTATCCACAAGACTAGATTCTCCAATTAAAAACCCTAAGCTAAAACTCCTCAAGTAGAATGGAGGAAGAGCAAATTGTAAAGGAGCACAAGTGAATAATAACTCTTTATTGAATATTGAAATAATATTGTATTTATAGTTATATCTTACCCTAAATCCTTCTGAATATGTCAAATATATATTGTTGAGCCAATCAACCCTATATGTATTTAGGGATAATTCACTAGGTCTGAGCTAGGTTGGCCAAAGTGCTAATAAACTCAAAAAGTGAAAAATAACCCTATACTATACAGGTTCAACCCAATCAACCTAGTACAACTGATTATCAAAAAGGGAATTAAGGCAAGAAAAGTAGGATAAATTATGGTAAAATACTAGAGGAGTGTGCAAGGGAGGAGTAATAGATTAGGAAATGGTTTTAAGAGATGGTTGGATTGGTAATAATGTGGAAATAAAGGAAAAAAATATTACAAAGAACCAAAAGTCTGCATACCCCTGAAGGCATGCACTCAAATATATTTAGTCTCAATATGTTCTTAAAAGATGTAAAGTGTCAATATTTGATAAAAGGTTAAAAATATTATGTGTATATAGGGACCATTTCAGTTTTACTTTCCTCACCCAATTTGGGTAGGTGATAGACCCTAGTGTCCTATACCATTAGTTTGTTTGCATCAATAGGGATCTCAATAATCCCATTAGGAACTTCAATTCTAGGTTTCATAAGATGTATATTCAAGTAACTTTGCTTATCAACCTAACCCTCCAATAGCACTTGAAATGTATAAGAACGCATAGGAACATTAGGTGGCCATGTTCCTAAGGAGGGATGTAGCAATAGTATCCCTATCCTTAGCTTATGCAATGGACATAAAAGTGGATAAGTGACTAAACCCCCAAGGTCACACACTAACCCCTACTCTTAGTTTACTACCACAAATGTCTACATTAAACTTCTTGCCCCGTGTTAATCCAAATACACCCATGCCTTTATCACTCATATAATGCATCAAATCCTACAAGTCATCCCACTTCAAACCAAAAAATGGGTTTCTTAAACCCAAGAAGCCAAGAACTAATCCACATACTCAATATCTATTAACATTAGTTATGGCTAACAATACCCACACCATACCTCAAGAGTCCACTAAAACTAATCTAGATGTCATTCAATGAATGGTAAAAAAGATTAATAATGACTTCCTAGGGATATAGAGATATGTGAGTAATTCTAATGTAGTAATATCCAACAAAAAATTCACATATCAAAGACCAAATGAGAGATATAACCATCCTCACAACCCCTCAGAACCTTCACCCAATAGGCTACCCAAGATCAATATCTTTGAGATAACCTTACCTATTTGGTGTTGAGTACATAACATGGTGGCATATAGGGAATTATATTACATGGAATTTGATTATAATTTTGAGATATTCCAAAAATATATGGAAGAATAAGATGTGGTCCCAGATCATCCCAAATCCTCTAATTAGAGTAAATCCCTTAGTATTGATATGGTGTTAGAAACCATGGATATCCCTATCTTAGAAGAAAATGAGATAGAGGAAGGTATTAGTGAGGTGAAAGCATTTCATCAGTTCTAAAGGATTAACTACACCCTTAGTAATAAGAAATAATAACAACCCCTTACTACCTCAACACCCCCCAATAATGGTGTCATTCCACCAGACTAAAACACTAGGACTAATCCCCCCACCTCCACGACCTCAAGAACCTAAGGAACCTATAGAGACCCCATTAGTACAAAGTAAAGGAGGTTAAAATATAGTTTAGGATATGAAAAATATCAAGGCAAACATTACCCTTCATGAGCTTTCTCAAATCATGGAGTAATGGGATCTCCTATTGAATTATTTGATTCAAAAGGTGAACCCATAAGCCTAACCAAAATCAAGAATAACACACACTAATGTGCTCATTCAAGGAATAAGATGGAGGTTCCCCATTTCTTTGTAATCATCTAGTTTTTGGGAAATAATCTACATAACTAATTAGTATATTTAGGATCTTAAATCAATGTGATGCTAGTAGGCATATGTGAGAATCTCGATCTAGCCCACATAAAGTCAAACAAGGTAGTGGTCTAGCTAGACAAGTCATGGGTGAAAGTGATAGGCTAATTTCTAAACATACACATCTAATTATAATATAATCCTAAGATTCAACACTTTATATACATCCAAGTGGTGGATATTCCCAAATCCTATGACATACTCCTTAGTAGAAATTAATCCAAAGCCTTGAATGGGTATATGGCCACAAATTTATCCCATATGTGGTTGTCATGGAGAGGAGTATATAAAAAAATAAGGGTAGATAGATAAACATGTATGAAGCATATTTTAACTGAATACAATGCCATTAATGATAATATAAACATGGTTTCCCTAGACCTAGGTATCTATATATTGAACACAAAGACTCCCAAAAACCAAATTAGTCACAACCCAAGTTTTTTTGGCCTATGGTCTCTTTATATATATGGATCTCACTCCAAAAAAGGTAGTGGATCCATGTATTTGTATATATACCCCTTAGGGAGAAAACATCTAGCATCGTATAGGTTGTAGTTTCTTTACACGAATAACCTAGTAGAGTATGAATCTCTAGTCTTAGGATTAAACTTTACATTAAGACACAAGGAAAATAAAATGAGAGTATTCAGTGAATCTGATTTGGTGGTTAACCACATCAAGATTAATTTTCAATGAAAACTATCATACCTTATAAGGTATAAGCATATATCTTAGGACCTAATTAAAATGTTTAATGCATTCAATATCATCCCTATTCCTCAAGGGGAAAATCAAGTAGTAGAATAACTATCATTCATGGAGACAAACCTAACCCATTTGAATGACATTAAATTACAAGAGTTATTTGTGGAACTTATCCCATGTCCCTTTATTTTGAATAAAGTGACTAACTTCTAGGTCTTTGAATATGAACAAAAAATCATATAGTTCTTAGATAATGATGGGATACTCAAGGACTAGATCATAGATGAGAAATATAGAGACAACCCTAGAAATGAGTTGGATAAGGATATGATCTTGAATATTCATGGTAACTAGATGCCTAAAGGGGATGATTTCACTATAAATAGCATTAGATAAATTAAACCCCACCTTCTAGGCAAAAGAACCTAATTTCAAAGATCAAAAGTGTTGACTTATAAATCTTGGCCCTATAGAGAATCCATGGATAGTTAATTTTGGTCTGGATTGGATGGAACATGAATTAGAGTAGTTATGAAGATTATTTTTGAGATATAAGGACATGATTACCTAGGCATGTGGAAACCTTAAAGTCTTTAACCTAAGAGTAATCACTCATACTATCCCATTAAAACCCAACCAAAAACCCTTTAGGTAAAGGTAGAGGCAATTGAACCCAATATTAGATCCCTTGATACACAAGGAAGTCCATAAATTACTCTTGATAGGGATAATTTTCCCAATCTACCACTCCACTTAGGTGGCTAACGTAGTTTTGGTGTGAAATAAGAATGTAGAAATCCACTTATGCATGAACTTCCAAAACTTTAACTAGGCCTCAGATAAATATAAATACACATTACCCTCCCCAAATAAGGTGATAAAAATGGTGAATGAGTCTCAAATTATGTCCTTCATATATGTCTTCTTGGGATACAACTAGGTCTTGGTCAACCCCAGGGATAAAACTAAGACTACTTTCACAACCAAGTGGGATAGGTTCACTTATAAATGTATGCCTTTTAGGTTAATCAATTTTGGTACCACTTTCAAAAGGGAAATGGAATTAACTTTTGAGGGCCTAATAGGTAATTTTATAATAATAAATATGGATGACCTAATTAGGTTTTCAAAATATAGGTCAGACCATGTGCACCACTTAGAAAGGATATTTGAAAGATACAAAAGGTATAGAATTTCATAAAAACCAAAGATGAATGTGTTTAGTATCATTGAAGGTAAGCTTTTTGATCAAATTATCAAAAAATAAGGTATTTTTATTAACCCTGAAAGGGTGGATGTAATTTCTAAACTACCTTTACTTAATAGCAAGAAGGAACTAAAATCTTTCTTTGGGAAAATCAACTTTGTGTGAAAATTTATTTTAAGATTTTTTGAGATAGTGAAGCCCTTCAATGAAATTTTGAAATAAGATGATAAAATGGAGTGACACATGGAATTGAATAAATATTTACAGTTTATCAAAGATGAAATCATGAAAGCCTCAGTCCTCATTATCCTAGACTATACATAGGACTTTTATGTTTATTCCTTTGCTTTAGATCACACTATTTCTACTTGCCTTACCCAAGGGTTAGAAGGAGAAGAACACCCCATGTATTTTATAATCACTAATATTAAGTATGTTGAGCTTAGATATTCTAACCTAGATAAGCACACCTATGCCTTGGTCAAAGTAGTAAAGAAATTCAAGAATTACATCCTCTAGAACAAAGTACATGCCATTATCCTAGACCTAACTATAAAACAAATGTTAAGGTAGAATGAGATAGGAAAAAGAAGAGGTTGATGGATAATGAAATTAAAAGAGTATGACTTGGAAATCAATCCATCTAAATTGGTTCAAGTATAAGGCTTTACTCAACTAATAATGGAGATAAACTCAAGATTTATGATGCACCAACTAGACCAAAAAAGGTCACTAAAATCAAATTGGTAATTTATACTCTATGGAAATATACCCCTAAAACTCAAACACACATATAAAATGGCCTTATGGTTGAAGGCCACATATTATATGTTGAATAAGTGAGTTCTCTTCAGAAGGAACCATGAAGGAATCTACCTCTGGTGTGTATCACAAGAAGAAGCTAAAAATATAATGGCAAGTTTCCATGAAAAACTAAGAGCCATCCATCCTCAACAAATGCCATGGATTAGAAATTTCTCTAGGTAGGTTACTACTAGCCCACACTATTAAGGGAGGCATGCTCATGTTTTCTTTTACTACCAATTCTAGACATTTGCTAAGAAAGAAACACATGCAACAATGACATTGCATCCTATGGTAGAGTCTATTCCATTTACACAATGGGGAATAGATTTTTTATTGGTGATTAACCTTAATTCATCAACCAATCATAATTTCATCCTTACATTAATGGACTAATACACTATATTGTATGTGGTTGTTATAATCAAAAGGAACACTATTACCAAAGTCATCAATTTCTTGGAGAATACCATAACCACCCATTTGGGGTCGCCATTTCTTTATTATTTTATAATGGTCATGCCTTTCAATCTATGGAGTTCATAGAATGAGATTATTATAATGGGATCACAATGAAGTTATCATCCAATCACTATCCACAGTGGAAGATATTGATAGATTCCACTAACGATAACTTGATTGGTGCCATCATGAAATAAACTAGAAAAAGACCTAGGAATGACACTCATTACTAAATTTCACCTTATGGATAGTCTGCACAAGGTATAATTAAGCCCTAAAAATATCTCATTTCATTTTAGTTTATGGATTAGATCCAATCATGATGGTCATTCTCAAGTTTCTAACGTATAATTTCATGCAACAATTCATGGATCCTAATGACAAGGTGAATTCTAGACTCCTAGACCTGATTCAGTTAGAGGAAGCCTTAGATGAAGCTCTATTGAGCTTTAACAAACATTAAGATATAGTCAAAAGGTGGTTTGATAAGAGGGAAAATATCAATACCTTTATAATCTCTGACCTAATCTTGATGTGGATCAATGTCAAGGAAATAAATGTCATCATTCAAAATTTGATCCTCTCTAGATTAACCCATACTAGATAGCCAAAATCCTGGGCTAGAATGCCTTTTATCTCAAAGATATCGAGGGAAATGAGCTACCAATTCTAGTAAATGGGAAGTTATTAAAAAATTATTTCTCATTTATTCCCTCTATTATAGTTTCTAATTAGCTCGAGTAAGAGGTGGTAATTCATATATTAGATAAGTTCAATTTCACTATGTGTTCACTTTCATTGTGTGTTTTCTTTCATTATGTGTTTTTTTATGGTGTGATTTTTTGCAATGTGTTTTTATTTTTTGTGTGTGTTTTTCCCTCATGCTCCCTCTTTGTTTTGATCTTTTACTCTAATAATTATCCTTGTTAGTAACTTTTTTAGGTGATGGCAGAAGCCAGAAAGGATTAAATAGAAGCAGGAAAACCTAGGTTGAAATATTTGATCTAAGTGATCTTACGATAGTAATGTTAATTTTTGACACCCAAAATCTAAGAGGCCAATGATTTTTATATAAATAAGTGAATTTAGAACATCCCATCCCCCAATAGATCCACCAATCTATACTTAAAATAATGTCTCAATAAAACACTAGATTATTTGAATTGATCAAAGACTGGATAGCTATTCATAACTTCCTCCTTATCCATTCACCCTTGGCTTGGTATTGAACCCTTAATGGATAAGACTAATAAATGATGATCTTTTCATAGGAATATTGAAAAAGAAAGCATCTAACATGTAAATTATGAGTCTACCTTGAATGGGATATATAGAAAATCTCTACAAAAGGATTTTTAGCCAAGATGGAAGTGGAGAAAGGCCATGAATGGGACCAGAGGTATCTCTATTTAGGATATAGATCCCTATTTTTAATCAGAGAAATAACCTATCCATTTCCCCCAATCCATTGAGCTTAAAATGCCCAAATGAATCTTGATAACTAGTCTAGCCTCAATTACTTGAATAAAATATGAGATGAAATGGAGAATTAAAATAACTTATTATACACACTTATGTCCCTATACAAGGTAGAAGCTTAGTATTCCACTTTATATTGTGAGACTTTAGTGCCTCATCCTTTCTAGTTCAATTAATATGTCCCTTTTAATCTATATGTTGAGTGAGGAAATAAGAATAAATTGGTTAGGTACTAAGTGCTTCTCATCACTCTTTCCCCATGGAAGTCACCATTTTTTGTTGCCAACATGCCCATTTTTCTTCAAAATGTGGGACCCCTTTAAAAATATTGTGAACCAAAGCTTTAGGTTCCTTCCTTTTATTCTCATCAGCAACACCTACTCTAATCCTTAAATATACATCTCTTTGATTTCCTAATGTAGTAAAAGGCCTATTTTATATTTTTATAATAGAGTGTTTGTTATTTTTTTATGAAATCATAGTGCTAACATTCTAAGTTAGCTTTCATCCAAATCTCCCAGAGCCTCATTTCATTCCCAGAGTGACAAACTCATCATTGTTCACAGCAAATTGAGATCTAAGTAACTTACAAGTAAGTTTTAATTTATTAGGTTACTTTTCATTTTATTACTTAGTCTTCTTTATGAATTTTTTAGAGTTTGAGAGAGCCCATCCAAATTAGAAGGTACCACATTTCCATGTGTCAAAATGGTTAATCCCCTAGACTTATCAAAGATGTTAGATCATGAGAGAGCCTAGCTGAATGAGAAGGTTCCACATCACCATGAGTTATAATGGATAGTCCCCAAGACCTATCAAAGATGTCAGACCCTAAGAGATCTTAGCTAAATAGGAAACTACCATGTCACCATGAGTCAAAATGGCTAGTCCCATAGAACTATCAAATATGTTATATCCTAGGAGCCCAATAAAATGACAATTAACCATGTCATCATGAGTTAGAATTTATAGTCCTCCATAAATTTTAGATATGTTAGAACTAGGGAGAGCCTAGATGAATAGGAAGGTGCCTATTTCCATGAGTTAGAATGGATAGTCCTTTAGACCTATTAAATATGTCAAGTCCTAAGAGAGCCTAATTGAATGAGGTGTCATGTTACCTAGTATGTAGATGAACTATCAGCCAGCGAAGGCCCTAATAAGGTTAGAATAAAGTATGGATTAAACCAAAGAACTAATTAAGACTTATCATGTGTCCCTAATTGACACATGACCCATCCTAAAGGGATGACATGGAGTATGGATCCATGCCTAGGTATTGAGCATTTTTTGGAATACCAATGAGAAAATGACATGTTTCATAAAATGAGAGTTAATGGTGAATCATTTAAGAGATGTGATTGTGTGCCTCCCAAACACTAAGTATTAACAAAATGGGAAGTTGGGTTTGATTGGACAATTTTAAAATAGTCTATTTCCATTGTTATATCTAACTAGTGATAGAGGATCATGGGATCCAAATTTAATTATGGATTTAGAAATAAAGAGATAAAATCTAACGACTTACTCAAAGTTTAATTCATAGCAAGTGAGTTACCAAATTCCATTAATCCAAGGGGGATTTATGCATGCACATATAAAATCCTAAGATAAGCTCACTAATGGTTACCATTATTACCTTTGAATAAATAACTAACTAATTGCTTTTAGAAATCCACATATCCCTTGTATATCCTTCCTTATACACTCAAATATTCCTAATTTCCCCTCTATCCTACTCCAATGGATACATCATCCTTAAAACCAAAGGCCAAACTTGAATATAATGACACCACATTAATGATTGGCTTGACCAAGTTCAAACACTATAATGATATATTTAAAATGGTCAAGAAAGTACCTAGGGATTTAGGCTAAAATGATGACTAACATGTAGATTATGAAGATTCCCTAAGATCCTATAATAAATATGAACTCCACATAACTTTAGCTAAACTAGAATCATTCCCTTACATCAACCTATTGAGAGACATCCTTCATAATTCCATCCACATGTTACACCATCACATTTGGGACATTTGTGATAATTTATAACAAGTGGAATAACAAAACATAAATTAGAATTTTAGGCCCCAACTCTTAAAGGCTATCAGGGATTCTATCATAGCCATCAAAGAATATTGGTTATACAAAGATGATGTTGTGATCTATATCACAATTATCCTTAAGGACCCCCTTCACCTATCATATTATGTTCCAAACCATTTATATGAACAAGAAATTTCCTATCAAATATTGGAATAAATCTTCAAGTTCTACATATAGCATCAATATAAGGCATGTCCATAAATCCCAATCACCATAAGGCACAATGTCTATAAGACCTACCCTTCTATTTAAAAGATGGAAATTAGGTGAGACTCCTTCCCCATTGAAAAGTGTAAGGTCTAATAATGAGATAATAAATATGTAATATAAGTTCATTTGGAATGATACTCAACCTACCTTAACATCTAATATGGTCATTAGACCAAAGATGATGATATCTATCTAAACACCACCAATAACCAAGAGGTACATTATCAGATTGTGGTGAATAAGAAGAAGGGAAATAAGGCTCAAGAAAGCCCTTCCACACCTCTTCCCACTCTAAATAATTTCATGAAGGACCTAATTCTAATATATTTAGACATCTCCTAGAGGATTTTTCAAGGCATTTCTTTACCTTCTCCTTGAGATCCAAGTCCATCTCCTCCTCTACCAGTAGATCCTTCTCCTCATGCCTTGATTCCTCCTCCACCATCATCTATTACTTCTCACACCTTATCTCCTCCTCTACCTCCTCTATTTTATCCACATCCCCTAGACACACCTATACCTCCTTTAGTATCTATAGTAATTAGGCCATGACAAATCTAGCCTTAGACTACATGATGCTAGGTAGCCTAGGTGTAACCCACTTAGCCACTGACACATCAGCCTTAGGCCAATAAACCCTAAGTTTTGATGTGGATGGAGGATAAATATTTATCCTAAAGTAATATTCCTAAAATTAACCCATTCAAGTTACCCCTCTCACACCTCCATCTCCTCTCATTTCCCTTTCACCCCTCACTCTTGTTATTTTCCAACTCCCGGTTCTAACACCCATAATTTCAACTTTACCCCCAAAATTTACCCAAGCGGTGCTTATTTTGATTCTCATTTTTACACATACATATTTCAACCAAACACCTTTGTCTTTATTCCTTTGCATCATTTATTTTTCATTGCCCTTAGCCCCCTCCATCTCACAACCTAGAGTCCTCTCATTGCCTCCCTTGTATATGCCTTTAGTATCAAGTGTAACTATTACTTTTGGGAGTATAAAACTTATATTAGGGACCCTCTTAGTGCCTACTATAGTTGGTTTGGTTTCTCCTTTATTATTTCTAAGTCCTCCAACACTAACCCATATAACTCTTGTCATTTTAATCAGACCACCCACTATAATATCTGGAGCCAACTTTAGAAATAGGCTAAATAATAAATAGGAGGTGACCCACACTCCATATCTACCCCAAAGGCCTTATTATATAATTCAACCTCCTATATAGTCTTTTATAACCCCTCCAACCCTAGTAGTAGCATCTTGACACATAACTCCTCGACCCCCTCTATCCATTACCTAGGGCACCATAGGACTCACCTTCAACTATCATATCTCTTCCCTACTCTTTAACAACACATTATTAGGGTAAATTCTACCTAAGGTGAACCTAACTCATAAATATTGGTATGCATAAATGTTCTTGTGGGCCTCCCCTTTCATTCTCACTCTTTTTTTCCCGTGCCTTTTCTACCTCTACTAATTTCATCTTTCATTCCTTATACTTCCTCCATCTCCCCTATACCTCATCCTCTTCCCTTCACTACTATTTTATCTACCCCTCCTATACCTCCCATAACTCAAAGGATGGTCCCAAGGTCATAGGCATTATATATGACTATCTAGGGTGACCTAAACATGTAATGGATATTTGACTAAGATTCTAAGAGCATAAAAATAATGTTCACATAGAGGTTTATCCAAGAGGGTAACTTGATGGTATGGCAAACCCACCATCATCTATTCTCCCTCACCAAAGTGAGGACTTCAACCAAGGATTAGAGGATGGATGAGGACCCACATTGAATTATTTTAAATACCCATTATATGTCTAAGAAGCTCCTTAAGGACATGTAGATCTAGGTCTAAACCTTAGAAGCCCAAGTAAGAAGCACATTTCCAGTCAAGCTAATTGGGAAATTCAAAGATTCCTTCTTACCACTTTTATCAATCTTTGGGAAAGTATTAGAGACTCTGGTTGAGACTAGCATGTTTATCCAATAAACTTAGGCCTATATGGAGAGGATTGTCAAGATTAATGTGAAATGTCAAAAATTGTATGTGGTGTTCAACAAAGGGATTTTCCTAGATCTCAAACTTATGCTAACCTTAGACTTAGGGTTTACCAAACATACATAAAGAACATGAGAGCTATAATGGATGAGTGGTTGGCCTTCACTCACACTATAAAAATACCTTTAAAATAAGATAATAAAAATTTATTAACCTAATTCAAGGAGGTTAACATCTCTATTTTATTCCACCCATATGTCACCTTGCTCAACCAAGGGGAATTTAGAGTCCACCTAGGACAACTCAACTAAGTTATGAGGGAGAAAGTGGACAAGGTAAACTAAGAAGGGTCCTAAGTGGTGGTATATATATCAAATTATTAAAAAATAAACATCAATTAGGTCTATAAGGTCCAAAAATCAATGGAAACACCCTTACAAATATCTTAGAGACTAGTAGTTTAGGCTAAGGTAATCTTTAGGGAGCCTATAATGAACCTAGCTAAGATGGAAAAAGAGTTTGACCTTGTGGCAGCCACATTGGAATCTAGGAGTGCCCAATCAAATTAGTTAGGATTTATTCCTTCTTAGATACCTCCTCATGTCAATTGAGTGGTCCTCCATAGATCTCTTATAGGTTTGTAGGAATTATTTTATTTAAATTTTGAAATATAGTTGTAACCATAATGAGTGGCCATCGTGGCCCATGATGGGATCCTCACTCTATTTTGAGGTGAGCCCCATCCTTATATATATAAGAAAGATTTGTATTGTATTATAGGTTTGAAAAATTTTACTTAAAAGTGCTATCATATTGTATCCAAAATTTTACCTAATTTTTATTCATCGCTTTAGACTATAATATTGGCCTAGATTGATTATTGTATCAACATTTACTCTTTTAATGATTATAATCTCTATCTTATACAAGGTCTATTTTGTGTTTAAATTTTACTTCATCTTCATTTTTTAATGATCATGAATTCTAGGTTAATTAAATTTAAAACTTTTTTGATAAATGTATGCCATGGTTATGATGTGCTTAGTTATTATAATCACTATGTGAGTTCTTTCATTTCTCCTTTGGTAATGTTGATAATTTATGTGTCAATCTACAATTATTCATATGTTTTTTATGTTTTTTTGATAATAAATCCATAGTAATCATCATTAGTGAGATATCACATTGAATTCATACTCTTGGTTCCCTAGGACTATTCCCATTGTATGTTCTTGGAGGTATAACTCTAGTAAAACTCAATCTACAATGGTGTAAATATGGTAGAATCACTTGGTTCAATGAATAGTGCATTGAGTTCCTTTTAGACCTATATGTTCCCATTTTTATCAATAATAATCCCAATACTCAAGTTCTAATAATCTTTGACCTATGTGTAAGACATTAGATTTAAATTTTGGTGGTGATGGTACATCTCTTGGTACTATTCATGTATACTCTATTTTTTAAGTCAAATACATGCATTTATGCCTTGGGTTGATCCTAGATTAATCCTAAAATGGAGGATGAAATTTTATAGTGTATCCACCTTTCCCTTTTTAAGGAATTCCAAACCACATGGGCATCTTGTGATAGGATAAAATTGGATCTAAAAACAAGTTTATGTAATAATTGGGCCTAAGAGTGTATTGATTATATGAGGAAGGTTATTTCATTTCATAATTGTTCAATCCTAATGAACCCATGGATGGTCTATGGCACCTATTATTTGATGGATCAATGGGTAAGGTTGGTGTAGGAGGTGGTGCAGTGTTGGTATCTCCTTCTAAAGAAAGGTATTATACCTCTTTTAGATTTCAATCTAGTTGTACTTATAATTTATTATAGTATGAATCACTTATTTATGGCATTAAATTGGCTAGGAAAAGAGGATTGAAGTAAAGTATTTAATGATAGTGTTTTCCATCAATTAGAAGGTTAAAATGTGACAAATAACTCATTATTAAAGTCTTAAAAACATCAGGTGTGGGATCTCATAGAATATTTTGAAGCCTTCAACATACAAGCCATTCTAAAGGAGGAAAATAATCATGTTGATAGGTTGGATATAATTAGATCTCAATATGATATCCCTAATGATGTCAAGAACTCAATATTCCAACCACATGTCAAGGTAGTAGTGATACCTTCTATACCAGATAATGACATTACATGGAAAGTCTTTGATAGTGAAAAATAAATATCATGTTTTCTCCAAAAAGAGGCTAATTTTTCTTCAAAAAATTAGTCCAAATTATAGTAATAATATGGTGACCAAATTATGCAATTAAGGACAAACAAGATTCTTAAAGACCTAGGGACACTTGAAAGTATCTTCAATGATGATGATCAAATGAAGAAAGAAAATATAAGCATATCTACCAAGCAAGATAATTATGATAGGGTCACCATATTGAAAGATAAACTTCTAGAACTTGGAAAGGTATGTAAAAAGGAAGAGAGACTTACATTCATTGAGTTATGCAAAGATATTGTTGATGTGTTTACTTTGGAGTATAGTGATATAAAATGATTTGATTATAATCTAGATCAACACACTATAGAGATAAATATGAATGTTAAACAAATAAATCAAAGGAAAATGCCTCTCAATCAAAAAATTAAGCCCCTAATGAGGAAATAATTGACTAACATAATTTAATCTAGCATCATATTTCTTATCAAACACTCATCTTGGGTTGCCAATCTAGTCTCTATTAGGAAGAAGAATGGGGAGATAATATTTTGTGTATATTTTATGGATTTTAATATATTTTAATTTAAGTATCATTACCCTTTGCCTTTCATGTAGAAAATCTTGCAACTAGTAGCAGATTCTGAACATTTCTCTCTCATTGATGGTTATTCAAGGTATAATTAGATTTTGATGCAAGAATAAGACTAATATAAGATAAACTTCACAACAAAATGGGACACACACACATAATAAAATTCCTTTTTAGTTTTCTAATGTTGGAATTAAATTTCAAATAGACATGGACATGGCATTCTATAGTTTGATGAATGATATAGAGTTGGTTTATCTTGTTAACATCATGGTGTTCTCCAAGTATGTACATGATCATTCAATTCATCTTAGGTAGATTTTTGAGAGATATAAATAGTTTGTATTCTCTCTCAATCCTAAAAAATGTGTATTTTTATTCCATGAAGGAAAACTCTTGGGACAAATTATCTCTAAGAGAGGTCTCTTCATAGATCCTAAAAGAGTAAGTGTTATTTTGCCTTTATCATTACCTAAGCACAAGAAAGGGCTACAAAGTTTCTTTGGAAAAATCAATTTCATTAAGATTTTCATACCTACTTTTTCTAATATTTTCAATTCTTTAACATCCATTAAAAATTAAAATTAGGCCTTTTAGCTTGACTAAATAAGGAAGGGATAGTTTTGTTGCTATCAATCTACCCATAGCTCAAGCTCTAACACTTGGAAATCTTGATTTCAAGTGTAGATGTTAGTTTTATACACCCTTTGTGTATTAACTTGTGAATCATCATATTTATGTTATTTATAACATAGCTCCCCCCCATGGGTAGTTATTTTAAATAATTACATTTTACTTTCTCATTTACCTTTACCCCATAGGTTAATTAAATTTAATTAACCCTTATTTACCCATGGTAATTAATTCTATTAATTACTATTTATCATCCTTAAATATAAAATCCATAAAAATAAAATAAAAACAAATTATTTAACCTCCCAAAAACCTACCCTCATTTAAAATTTGTGCAAATAACGTATTGTTATATTCATTAAGTTTAGCATGTGGTTCAAAACAACCTTAGCCAACTTTTACCAAATTGGATGGATCGATGTCGATCTTAACTGATCAAAATGTAGATGCTAGTTTTATACACCCTTGTGTATTAACTTGTGCATCATCATATTTATATTATTACTAACATAACGGCCCCCCCATGGGTAATTATATTAAATAATTACATTTTACTTTCTCATTTAACTTTACCCCATAGGTTATTTGAATTTAATTAACCCCTATTTACTCATGGTAATTAATTATATTAATTACCATTTACTGTCCTTAACTATAAAATACATAAAAATCAAATAAAAATAAATTATTTAACTTCCAAACAAACTACCCTCATTTAAAATCTATGTAAACAACTTATTTTTATATTCATTAAATTTGGTACATGGTTCAAAGCATCCTTATCCAACATTTACCAAATTAGGTGGATCAATGTCAATCCATAAATACTCAACAAACTTCCATTGCTCAAGAGGAATCAAAGTTAAAGGAAGGAAGCCATTTTGATAATGAAATTCTATCCAAACTAGTCTCAAACCTATGTATAGACATTACCAACACCTTCCAACTTTGAAGAACAATTGATTGGTGACATTATCAGATGATTTTAAAGCCATTTACATTGTTTTGGCATCTCTATATCTACATATTTTCAACCATCCAAGGTCAGTCTCTTATCATATTTAAGTTTTATTTATCTTCTACAATCTCTGGGTTTTAATTTACATTTAGTTTTGATTATTTTATCAATTTTCTAGGCTGTCATTATAGTCTATTTTATAGTACATCACTTTTACATATAATCAACATTGATTCATCTAAATTGATGTCAATATTATAGAATTGATGTCGATCCTATAAGATCATCATTGATCCCTATCAAGCTATAAAATTAACCTTAAATAGTTTGTTTTGCATCTTTAGCATCTATTAAATCTACATTCTAGTTTTCTAAAATCTATATTTTCATGTAGATGACCCTACTCATATTAGTACATGATTCTATTAGCATCTTTGATCTTTCCATAGTCCCTCAACCATTATTTACCGATCAGAGTGACATTGTATTTGAGCTAGGACTTTGCATTATGGATTTTATACATAGTTTTGAATACATTAATGAACAATTAGTTGTAAACCAAAAAGATGTTGATATTGTAAATAAATTATAGGATAATTACTTTGAGTAGATTAATCTTGCTATATATTAAGTTATCTTTGGCATTGTCTATTTTCATCCTATACATATATATATCTTAGTAATTTCATGTTTATTTATAAACTTGAATGTTGAACATGGGCTAACATCCATCTAAAGTAGTATATCACTTCTTGGGATTGGTTTTTTATCAAGAAACCCACTCATTTTTCTATTAATCCATTTTTTGTTTAAGTATGGTGAATTGCAGGTCATTCCTCCCCAGCCAAAGAGGAGTTCTCACAATTGATCAATGGTGTGTAACCAACCTTCATCACCAAGTAACTCTAAACCATACATTTACTTTATTTTTATTATTTAATTAGATCCACATTGAAAAATCATAAAAAATAATAAAACATTTTGTCACGCTCGTTGGGACCCCAGGTCTCATTTTTATTTGTTAAATTCCAAATCATTGAATTTTCTCTCTTTTCCCTTTATTTGTTTATTTAATTCATCCAAATATAAAATTAGGACTACATTTTATTTCCTTTTCTTAAAAATTTAAAATAAATTGCATTCATCTTTCCTATTTAGATTCTTTCACATAGAATAACATAGGCAAAAATCTATCATAGTCATCACTTTATCCACACACAAGCCAAATCACTCTTATAATAAACACATCTTAACACTTTACATAAGGAAACTGATGGGGATTTCATCATCTCAAAATAACCTTTCTCCTAGTGATCCTACTTGGATTTCATAACCAAGGGGAGGGCCAACGCAGTTCTCTGGCTGAGTATAATCTCTGCACCATTGGTATATTTTGGCTAAGCACCCACACTAGCTTTGGGATTGTGATGTGAGGGGAGAAATCCCCAAGTATCAAGCCACATACTAATACCAATACAAATTTCCTTTGAGAACAACAACAAAATACTTAAAACCATCTTTAAATTACCATTTCTTATGACCTTTGTTATATTTTCTTTTTATGTCTTTCTTTTCATATATTAAAGTTAAAAGAGATTAAATTTTTTTGGAATGACTTTAGTGTTTGTTTCTTTCATATATAATTTAAAAAGATAATTCAAAATGAAGTTTTTGTTTTATTTATTTGTTTTATTTTTTCTATTTTCTATCTCATGGTTTTAACTAGGCAACAATCAAAAAAGGAAGTTGAAGAAGGTGTTACATACTCACCAATGAAATGTACACCTAGTCCCTCATCTTCCCCTGAGTCCTTTAAGAATCCTATGTTTCCATAATATAATCTTCAAATATATCCTTCCTTTTCATAAATACTAAAAAATAACCCTATTTATTTTAATTACTATCTTAATAGTTAAGTAATACATATTTCTCCTTCCCCCCATACTCAAGGCTCTTCAAATATGTATGGGATGCCTTTTGAGGGAATTTAGAGAAACGGAGAATTTACCATGGCCATGGTAACCTTTTCTATTGAATCTCTTCCATCTAGTTCTAATACCCAGGTGATGTAACCTTTAGGAAACCAACCACCTATAGTATCTACCAGTTCTTCAACCCTCATTCCTCATATTCAAAATACCATTTAGCCTATATCCACTATATATTATCAAACATTATTGGTGTCAATTCCTACAAATATCCCACCCATTAGCATGACTTTAGCATACAGTTCACAGCAAATCCCTCACACACAACAAATCCCTTTAACATAACCTCCCTAATAGTATGTCTCTTTGGCTGCCCATTATGTGGCTTTGTCATAACCAGTGATAACCACTTACTTATAGTCTTTCCCATAACAAACTATTCCACTACAAGTCCCATAATACATGGTAGCATCTTAGCCTATTATGTTTACTATAATAGGATACCTTCCCTCATCTCTTTACCAAGTTATCAACCCCTTCAACAAGGTGTTTTAAGAAGTGTGCCTTAGAGTAATACTCAAATAGACCTTAGAAACATCCTCATGAATAGGATGGCTAGTTTGGAAGCCTTCACCTCTAGACATAATACAATGCTCACATATGAACAAATTTGTAATGAACTAATCCATCCCTCTATCCTATCCAACCATATCCCTTGCAATGGGAGCTTCCTAATTTTACTAAATTCCAAAACAAATAAGATTCCCAATAACACCTTAGATCCTTTTAACACATGTGTTATCTTATATCACATGATGATTCCCTCCTACTTAGAACATTTCCCATATCATTAGCAGGATCTGCATTGGATTGGTACAATTACATTCCCAACATTCTCTCTTTTCCTTTGGGTAGTTGGTCCAAATTTTCTTGGGAAACTTCTTGATCAATATTTCTTAAAAAATGACTATCATGGATCTTTACGCTATTAGATAATTTGACGATGAATCCATATCAGACTTTATGGCTTGATGAAATAACTTAATCAACTAGCTAACCTTTTCTTTACCAAAAATAGAATTAATTGAATTATTTTCATGTTCTTGTGAAAAACATATATCATCCATGTTACAAATTTAAAATTTTAAGACTTTTGACAAAGCCTTTACCATGGCCCATAAGCTTGAACTCCATGGCATTAAAGAGGGAAAAGTTAAGTTATGTAATAAGAACTTCAAATCTGACACCTCCAAAAGTAATATCAATAATCATAAACTAAAAGGGGCAACAAATGTAGTTACTATAAAAACATCTTCCCCTCTAGCATCCAACCAATCAAAGTCTTATGCTTCTCAAATGTAGCAACCTAGGGGTCTTACTCATTTCCCCCCTTAGAGATATACCCCTATAGGAGAGCCTTATACTCTGGTATTAAATAAACTCCTATAATCAAATGTTATTAAACTCTCTCCAATTAGACTAGTTAATGATATGTATCTTAAATCTAATTGGTATAAAGAAGATGAGTTTTATTCTTATCACAGGGTAATAAGACATGACATAGATCCTTTAAATGATTGGTATAGAACCTCATTTATAAAGGGGACCTTCAATTAGACAATCTAAATGCTCCTCCTAACTAATCTTTAGATATTTTCAAATAGCCATTTCCAAACCACCCATCTAAATCAAACATAATCCTAACCAACTCTGGAAAAACATAAAAGCAGGCTACTCATATGATTGACATAATATATGATTAGTTATTACCTAAAGAAGTCCCAGACAAACCTTTAGTCTTGGATCTCCTTAAAAGATATGCTTTTGATATGAGTTAACCTAAGATTGTTAAAACTAGTACCAAAATCCCTATAGATCTCCCTAATCTCATTACATGGGATCGTTCACATGAACCATCACCTTCTCATACCAAATCTCCTAAAGGGGAAAATGAAACTACTCCTCAAGATGTTATAAATAAACATTTTGATACTTCTAGAGTTGGACATTTCACCCCTTTGGTCCTTAGAAAGCATATGATGAGATCTTATCCTTTTACCCAAAGCCTTGACCCTTTGAAACCATCTTCTACCATAAAACCTCCTTACCCTGAGGATACTAAAGGAAAGGGCAAATCTCCTATCATTGATAGCTAGGACAATTATCTTGGTATTCCACCAAAAAATGCCTTAGCTCATCTTGAGGTTAAATTCAATATTTTTCAAACATCAAAAGATAAAAACCTTAGTCTAAATACCCCCTATGTTGTTAACAAATGAAATAACAAAGGGCCTATCCCTTTTGTACCATCTCCATCATCTATTTTAGGTCCCCATCCATCTTGTGTACCTATTTTAAGTGCTTCTACTCAAATGCATGGGAAAATTCAAAGTTTTCCTCCATTCTTAGTCACACCTCCATCTCGATATCCACCTTCCTCTATTGAGGAACCATTAAATAAACCTAAAGGAACAAAGATTAAATTTTTCCCTCCTATAAAGGCTGAGTGACAAAACCACATGAGTAATACTTTATCAAAAGAGCCTATTATCATAACTACAGTAAAATCACAATATGACCCCTTAAAGTTATCTTATGTTATAATCTTGAAAAAATTATTGGATACATCCATCATTATGTTACCACCTATATGGTTCATCAACCTTCACCATTAAATACCTACTTGGTATATAAATCAAGAAATATGTGCATATCATAGAGTACTTGGAAATGATACAAAAAATTGCAAATCCCTTAAGGCCATAATCCACCAGGTAGTCTAGGATGATGAACTCTTAATTAATGATCTAAATGATTAAAATCCTAAGCAAAAGGTCACTATTCCATCCATTCCACCCACCCATAATCTTGCCAATCTTATAAGTGATAAATATTTAATAGCCTCTCCAAATCCACCTTTATTACACATTAATGTCATCCATGTAACCACCCATTTTCAAAACTAAAATCTTAATAAAGGTAAGGTTTCAATTATAAGATCCTCTACACCTAATACACTTAAACCATCTAAACAAAAGCCTAAAGTTTCTCTTATAAGAACTACCCCAACTAAAGCCAAGGAGTTGGTATAAATCCCCATATTAAAATAACTCCACCAAGCACCTATAAATATGTCATTATATGAGCCTATTGAAAACTCTCCACAACATCAATAAGTAATGATAGAAGCTCTCTGAGATATTGATGTCTAAGCATATGAACCTAAACCTTTGCTAGATTTTATAGGAGCCCTCCAAATGGTCTTGACTCTTAGTTTTACTAATTTTGAGGTTGTTCCTTTATCACTTAAAGATCAAAATCCTACCCTTTTCATTACAACTCAAATAAATCAAACTCAAACTAAAAGAGTTATGATTGATAATGGGGCTAGTATTAATATTATTTCCTCACATGCTTTCCAACAATTCCAGCTACTAGAAACCATTATTTCCCAATCCTCAACAATTCTTTGTTCATTTAGTTACATGATAGCCCCTAGGGTAGGAATAGTCATTCTCCCCATTTGTGTAGGTCATCACACCATTCATGAAATATTTTATGTTATTAAAGAAACATTTAAATATAACATTTTATTAGGATGTCCATGGATTTGTGTGATGCAATGTGTACCCTCCATAGTCTATTGATACCTTAAATATGAACATGAAGGCCATATACACATCATCACTATTTATCCCAATCCATTTAAATCATGTAACTTAAAATTTTAGTTAAGTGATGTCATAATACCCTCACCTGACACAATTCCATCTTCATCTTCTAATCAAGCCTTGACTAGCACGACTATCCCTATTTCAAAGTTACCTGCTATAAAGTCCATTGGCTCCTTGATGTAACACCTTTTGATGGGGGAATATTAATTATTAACCCTTAACACCTTACCCATTCCTAGATAACATGGTTGTCCTAATAAACAACCCATGTATTCACCCATCCTAGGTGAGCTCATTCCTTTTGGACCTCATTCCTTGCATACTCACTTAATATATGGCAGGATCAATCAAGCTACATCAAAACTTGATGATAGTACTTGTGATAAACCATTTACATCTAATTCCTCCTTTCTTATAATCCCTAATTAGTTCAAACCTACCTTTATCAATGTACCTTGAAAGGCTTTGGCATGGGTAGATATGATCGATGTTCTCACGATGTCACATTAGGAGATTTTAGAAATTCACATGAAAAGCATGGCTTAGGTTTTAAGAAAGATTCTAAATCCATCCCCAAACCTATTATTCTACCATATTTGGAAGAAGAAGAACCATCTTCCTCATCTGACACCTCTTCCTTGACTAGTGATATTGTATTCATCCCTCCTAAATTTTTTTAGTCAATATGATCTCCTTAGAACCTCTCATCTTCCACCACAATGGTGAAATATAAATCATATTATGCATAAATAAAATCAACATGTCACTAATATGGAATGAAGTAAAAGGGGAAAATTTGCTCCTAACTAGCTTAGACCATACATCATAACTCATAAATACAGATCTGGGGCATATTGTTTGGCTTCTCTTGATGGTAAACTAGAATAAGAACCTCATAATGTATTTCATCTATGTCCTTACTATAGTTGATATATCTTGGCTCATCTTGGTTAGCTGATCTTACATCTTGTCATATTCCCTTATCTCAAAATACCAAATAATGATATGAGAATTATGTGGTTATCCGATAGTCACCATAACCTTAACCTTGAATATGTATACCCTAGATCTATACATATCATTATCTCATGGGTAAGTTTCACCTATTATGGGAGAAACCCTAAATAATTATTTGCCTTATTTCATAAAAACCATTAGTTTCCTAAGATATCATAATCATGTCATGTGATGAATTCATGAAAACCATCTTAAGGTATCTTTTTATGCCATTGTGTATTACCTTCTTTGGGATCCAAAATCAATGAAAACTAAAAGTGTCAAAATGGGATAAATAAATAGATTGATCCCTTGAAGTATAGCTATAATTAAATAAAAAGGCAAAATAATAGACTAATCCCTTGAAGGATATCTATGCAAAAATGTTAAAATGTAGACCACTCCCTCGAAGGATGGCTACCAAACTAAAAACTTCATGCATTGATCAGTTTTCATAATTATGCTATTTTAAAGCCCTAAAATGTAATAAAAGAAATAAAATTAATTATCAAAATTAATATCTCAAGAGAGCTTCCTGTATTGATCAACTTTCTAATTGTAGAATTTTCATATTAATCAGTCTACCTGCTGGCATAAAAATGATTCCTAAAGGATAAATCTTGATTTTGAAATATGAGGTGAAAATGAATTATCTCTAATCAATCTATTCCCCATCCCATCAAAATTATATAATCCTAATAAGTGACCAAGGTCAAAGCTTTGGCTAACCTAGGTGGTGTCATTGTCTATTATCATCTAGCAAAGGATGTATAAGCCATGCAATGAGAGGTTATCTTTTGGTTATGGTTTAATTCAATGCCAAGAAAATACATAATATGTAATCACTAAAATCCATAAATACACAAGCATTAAAAACATTAAAATCCATCTATAATCCATAATCATAATCCATTTAAAAAAAAACATAACTCATGATATAAATCCATAATCCATGACATGTAAAATCCATAATTAATAAACCATAACCATCCATAAAATATATAATAACAATAATCAAAATTAAAAACATAAATCCTAACATCTATAATCCATTGCATTCATAATCTAAAATCCATCCATGACCCACATGATAGCAGTAATCAAAATTAGACAAGCATAACATCTAATCTAAAATCCATAAAAGCATAAAATATCTCTAACTATTAATAAATCCATAAGCAAATACACATGATCTATAATAAAAAAGGTCTGTATATATATATATATATATATATATATATATATATATATATATATATATATATATATATATATATATATATATATATATATATATATATATATATATATCAAAGTCTGTACAAATGTCATAATATGAATATAATGGGGCTCTCAATCTATACATTATGCTCTATTGGGTGAACTTGATCCTGCTAAGGTGAATATTATCACCTCTCTCATCATCCCCTCCTTGGCCTACTATATTCCCTAAACTAATTGTATCCCCAAGAGTCCTCTATGATCTATGGTGTCCAACCACATATGAAGAAAACTATGGCACATCTAGTAGCCTCCTCTATACTATCCTCTCATAATATGACATCTTTGCAAGCTAATCTCTATACTACTAGAGTGGTACTATATCTAAAGGTACAGTGCTAGATCTTATAATGTCTAGAGTGGGTCTCTTAGCTAGGGTATACCTCATCTACTCTATCACTACCCTATAGCTTTTGTGCTCATGTATAGCATGGTCCCTCTAACCCCTCATGCTCTCTAGATCACTTTATAGTGTGGTAAGATATCGCTATAATGTGATATGAGATGATCGTACCTCCTGTACCTAAGCCCTTAGAGTATCCCTCTTAGCCATAATTGTAGCTATATTTATTATCTCTTGAGATGGGGCATCTTGTATGGGTACCTCCTCTATGTGTACATCTAGAACCTCATACTCTGACTCTCCTCTTGCCTCATCCTACACCATCTTCTATCAAGGCCTCACTACTCTCTCCTACCTCCTCACCATCTCCTCTACAAACTATGCTATATAGTCATCCATGTATCCCATTTCATCTATATCAGTATCTATAGGATCCTCTTGTAGCCCCATCAAAATCACTGAAATATTAAGTGTTGGCCAGTTTAGCTTTGTATCCTCCCACCTATATAAACATGGGGCTAGTGGAATATCTTATAGTAGTCTGAATTATCAAAGGACCCTATCAAACTAAAATATCTTGAGGTTATTTTTCCATCATTCATGAACCCATATCTCCCATGCCATATCACCTATCTCTATTATTGTGCCTGACCATGTTACAAAGTCTACATAGGACCTCCAAATAATGTCTCCTATCTACAACTCATTGAATAACTATTTGTAGTGCACTAAATCCCATAATAATCTATATGTATGTGGTACAATTAGGTATTCCTTCCACTAAAATAATCCTACACTGTATACTATCTCCTTGAAACTAGCCCATGGAGTCCCTCTAGAGTGAATCACATAGACGTGCTCATATGCCCAGTAATGTAAAATAAATGTAATATCAAGCCTTGAACGATGTCTAGTACACTAGCTCCACATCTCTTTGTATATCTACCCTAGTAATGTGGGTGCCTAAGAAAACACTATCATGAACTATACCATGTCTACTATCACACTTAATAGGCTCCATGATAATTATCCTCCCCTAGAGTCTGGTAATACATAGCAAGTTAGTTCCAAGATCATCATCATCAACACTATTATTTTAGTGAGATCTTAATCATATAATGTCTAAAAGGATAAGCCCCCAATAAAGAATTTGATATCTCCAACATCCTCATTATATAGGTATGTTAATGCCAATGTTCACCCAACCTCATCAACTATATATACTAGAGCACCTAAAATTGGTACTCAAAGAATGTACTGGATGTCCTCAATAGTAATAGTCATCTCACCGATCAAAATACAAAATGTGTTGGTGGTATGATCTAACCACTCTATTAATGCAACCATCATGTTAATATCTTGATGGAAACATCGATAATGATGAATCCCTCCAAATCTTACTACCTCAAGATGTGCCCAATATTCATCATTCATAAACTCCCATAACTATGTCAATAATGGATGGACTCTATCCTTCATCATTAGTAGCTCCTGATCCTATTAAAAACATCTTTTTAGTTAATCAAAAGACTAAATTTTCTATTTTCTATCAATCCTTTAGGGATTGATGTCGATTTGATATAGATCAATAATGATCTTATAGATCATGGTTGATCTTTTTTTATCATCATCAATCTCTGAGGATCTTATTTGATCTATTTTGGATTGACATTAGTTCCCTTTACCCTAAAACATCCCCCTATAAGCTATACATTTCTCATAAAAAAATCATAAAAATAAAATTTAACTCTCCTTCCCCCCACTAATTTTCCTAATAAACATAATTTATTATGTTAAATAAATAAGAAATAATAATAAAAAAACAAATATAAATAATTAAATTCCTAAAAATTTTGTTAGATTTTTTAACCCGTACCTCATAAGATAAGCATCATCATCATCATCTACTCCCACTCACCTTCATAGTGTCTCATGTTCATTTGTAAGGTTGATAGATGTCAAATTTGACCTTGGATTCTTATTTTCATTGATAGCTAAATGAGCCCTTTTCCATGTTAGATGCTTATACACAGCTTTTATTAAGATTGATGTTGATCACCCCAATTGATATAAATCCCCTAAATTGATGTCAATTTTGTGAATTGATATTGATCCCTTGTAGATCGACATCGATCATCCTGGCTTGTTATATTTTTCACTTATGGATTATTATTACATGCTCCCATTTTTGTTCCCAAGCCTTATCTTTTTGCCTATGCTTTATCTATCTCATTTTATATTCTTATTAATTTTTATATTCAAGGATTTTGACCCCTTGTCAGCTCACCAATATCCTTAAAGGCATACCCCTTTTTTTGGCTTTTTTCCCCTTGTAAGATGCCAAGGGTGTCTTTTTATCTTGCAAACATTTATCTATAGGTAATACATACACCATTTGCACAACAGATGCTTTGGTCTATTATTCCTATCTTTTATTTTCTTGATAGACTTTACTTGTGTCCATTTGTTTTAGTTGTGGCATTTTTTTACTTTCTTTAGTCTTTGGGACATTGATAGCTACATTAATTTTTTCATTAAGTATAACCTTGGGACTTTATTGTAGCCATCCACATTTTTTGTGCGTCTTTAACAATCTTTCACTTTTCAATTTCACCTCACTCACATTTGTTATCCATTCCATTTCACTTCTTGGTGCCTTATTTGAGTGGGGATACCTTCTCACAATAAACTTGGAGCATTAGACACCTTATAGTTTTTGTCTCATAGCCTGCTATTGCATACCACTCCATAAAAAGGGGCAAATGTAGATGCTAGTTTTATACACCCTTGTGTATTAACTTATGCATCATCATATTTATGTTATTTCTAATATAACAACCCCCCATGTGTAATTATTTTAAATAATTACATTTTACTTTTCCATTTACCTTTACCCCATAGGTTAATTGAATTTTATTAACCCCTATTTACCCATGGGAATTAATTCTATCAGTTACTATTTACCATTATTAACTATAAAATCCATCAAAATCAAATAAAAACAAATTATTTAACCTCAAAAAAACATACCCTCATTTAAAATCCATGAAAATAATTTATTGTTATATTCATTAAGTTTGACATGCGATTCAAAGCAGCATTAACCAACTTTTACCAAATCAGTTAGATCGATGTCAATCCTCCATGATCGATGTTGATCATCCACAATCGATGCCAACTAGTTAATATCAACATCAATCCATAAATACTTAAAAAAATTACATTACTTAAGAGGAAAAAACATGAAATGAATGAAGCCATTTTGATCATGAAGTTTTATCCAAACCAATCTCAAACCTGCATATAGACATTACTAACACCTTGCCACTTTGAGGAACACTTGATTGGTGACATTATCAAGGGATTTTTAAAGGCCATTTACATTTTTTTAACATATTTTTATCTACATATTTTTAACCATCTAAGGTTATTATCTTATCATATTTAAGTTTTATTTATCTTCTATCATCTTTGTGTTTTTATTTACATTTGGTTTTGATTATTTTATCAATTTTCTAGGTCATCATTATAGTCTATTTTATAGTTCATCAATTTCATATAGAATCAACATCAATTCATCTAAATTGACTGTGATCCTATAGAATCAATGTTTATCCTTGTCAAACTATAAAAATAACCTTAAATAGTTTGTTTTGCATCTTTAGCATCTATTAAATCTACATTCTAGTTTGTTAAAATCTATATTTTCATGTAGATGACCCTACCTAGATTAGTACATGAGTCTATTAGCATCTTTGATCTTCCCATAGTCCCTCAACCACTATTTTCCAATTAGAGTGACATTTAATTTGAGATAGGACTTTGCATTATGGCTTTTATACATAATTTTGAATACATTAATGAACAATTGGTTGTAATCTAAAAAGACATTGATATTAAAACTAAATTTTGGGATAATTACTTTGATCAGATTAATCTTGTTATAGATTAAGTTATCTTTGGCATTATATATTTTCATCCTATCCATATATATATTTTTAATTTCATGTTTATTTATAAACTTGAATGTTGAATGTGGGTTAACATCCATCTAAGGGAGCATATCACTTCTTGGGACTAGTTTCTTACCAAGTAGCCCACTCATTTTTATATTAATCCATTTTTTGTTTAAGTGTGGTGAATTGTAGGTTATTCCTCCCTAGCCAAAGAATATTTCTCAAAAATCTTGATCAATGGTGCAAAACCAATCTTCATCACCAGGTAACTCTAAACCCTGCATTTACTTTATTTTTAGTAGTTAATTAGATCCACATTGAAAAAGCATAAAAAATACTAAAACATCAAGAAGGAATTCACCTTGTATTCTTTAGGAAATAATTAATTAATCTCATCCATGTTTACATAATCAAATTAAGAGGATCTTGAACAACCCATTATTTTCTTCAACCAAGGATTAGAAGACTATGAGGTAGGATACACTTTTATAGAGAAGCAAGTGCTTGATATTATAATAATACTTAAAATATTTACGCATATTCTATTTAACAATAAATTACATGTGATGGTGTCTTATACAAGCACTAAATACTTCCTTTTGAGTAGGTATTTGAATTAAAAAATTGCTGGTTGGATCATCAAATTCATGAAATATGATGTTGATATTAGGGTTACCAAAGTAATGAGAGGTAAGGGGATATTTGAGCATATATATTAAGGATTATAAGAGAAAATGAGGTTATCCTAGCAATCCAAGATGATCCTCAAATAGTTTTATCTTCATATACCATAATTTGGATACAAGACATAGTCAAATTCCTCTAAATAGGTGAGTGTCTATTAGGCCTAGACAAGGCTAAAAGGAGACATTTCATATTACAATCCATTCCATATGTCTAGGTATATGTAATACTATTTATAAAGGACATTAATGGAGTGATCATAAGGTGTGTATAGTCTAATCATATTCAGAAATTATTGACATAATTTCATGATGGATCATCAAGTGGTCACTTTGTACTAAGAACTACAGTAACAAAAGTGATGAGAGGTGGGTATTATTGGCCTATCTTATTAAAGGATTCATATTCATGGGTGATAAAGTGCCAAAATTGTGCCCTATTCATAGGGAAAAAATATATTATATCCCTCCCTCTCTATCCCATTTAATTAGACACACTTTTCATGTAATGTGGATTGGATTTCATAGGTATGATCAATCCTCCTTCAAGTGTTATTCATAAATGGGTATTGACTACTACTGATTATTTTACTAGATGGAATAAGGTTATATCTCTCAAGGAGTATAATGAAACCAATGTGTTAGAATTATATGAATGTATAATAGCTATATTTGGGGTGATTTCTACACTTATCTCAGATAATGCAATAGCTTTCCTTGGTACTAGAATAAGTGAGTGGGTTATGAAACATGGAATTCACCTAAGTACATCCTCTAACTAATATCCTCAAGGAAATGGATTAGAAAAGTCCACAAATAAGAATCTCATTAAAGTTACTAAAAATACTATGTAGGAAAATTAGAGAATATGGAACACAAATTTGAAGACAGCCTTATGGGTTGATAGGAACACTCTTAAAAGAGACATTAACAACTCACCATACATGCTTATCTATGTAAAAGAAGCTAAGATAGCCATATATCTTGAGTTAGCATATCTAGAGCTTAAAAATTAGATTGATATGATGGATAATTCTGCCATAGAGATTACATTATATAAGTTGGTGGAACTATAATAAAAAAGAGATCATGCCATGCATATTATAGAGTCCCATCAAGCTCAAACCAATAGATACTTTGATAACAAAATTATTCCAAGAGAATTTTAATAAAGTGAAATTATGCTCAAATGGGATGAAGATATGGCCAAGCTTGGAAAACACACAAATTTTAACAATTTATGGAGTGGGCCCTATGTTATCACTCATTGCAATCAATACAATGATTTTTATCTCTTAAAGCTAAATGGAAAATAAGTGCATATCCCAGATAATGGAATACACCTCAAACATTACTATTGAGGTCATTTTATCATCTTATACATAATAGATTAGGATTTGGTTTTTCCAAGAGTTTATATCATGTATTTGCTCTTTTGGGTGTATTCCTTTTCTTATTGTGTGTGTCTTATTTTGTTTTATTTTTTATATATTTTCAAATTTTCAATTTGTTTCAAAATCCATGTCATGTTCAGGATTAGATTTGGTCTCATAGAGAAGTAATGTTTTTTGACTCAATGCCCAATGGGTTGTCTAAGGCCACTATTCTAGTTATTTATAAGATAAACTACCCTAGGAGATCACCAAAAATGTTTTCTAATCAGTCACCCATAACCAAGAATTGTTCAAAACTAGGTTACTAAGTCATCTAATCTTGAATTGGTCTTGTTAAGAATCATGTCTTGATGTCATAGATGTGGTGTTAAATGTCATCTCAAGGTCTATATAGGGTCTTATTAGTATGATAAAGTCCATGTGTTTGTTTTGTTCAACCAATTTCATGCCATTATCTTTAAAGAGGTGTCTTTTAAGGCAGTTTAGCATGGTTTAATTTAATTTTGGAGAAAGTAATATATTTTCAAAAGTTAAGGTAAAGTGTTTACATGTGTTTTATAATTGTCTAAAGCATACCTAATGTAAATTCTTATTAGAATTAATTATTAAATATCAACCTAACATGATTCAATTGTGGTAGAGTGAAACCCAAGGACAAATTTTAATTAGGGTGTTTACACACACCTGTCCAAGTCTTCTAAGTTAGTTTCAATGTCAAAGTGGTAGTTACAAGAGTCTTACATAGACTATCAATGCAAAATAATGTTATTTTGTAGGTGATCACATTGGTCCAAGGTGAATGGAGGCCCACCATAACTAAATTCATCCTTCTAAGGCATAAATCATGCTTTTTTAGTGTTTTTAAGACCAAAACAAGACAAAAAAACCTTTCCACTTCTCCGTCGGATTTGTTGGTCATTAGAAAAGTAAAGAAAGTTTAATTTATTATGAATCATTCATGAAATAGAGAGATTTATAGGTAAAATTATATTAATTTAATTAGGGTACCCCTATACCCTTCCAATCCATAGTAGGAGTTTAGATATATAAGAATTGTTCTTTATGAATCATCCTTAAGAAAACTAGTTACTCTTAAACCCCTTCAAATCCCTATATGCTCAATTTTATTAGTTTACAGTCACTTATGAGCTCTTTTTTATAATATAATGGATGTGTTAGTTATTTAAAGTTCTTAAATATACTATAAAATCATTTCTAAATATCCATTTGGCATGTGCATGCATTGAATGAGCTAAATATCAATGTACAGGTCTATAGGGTTTTAAGAGGATGAGTGTTGAGCCTATTTTACATTATTTGAAGGGTTTTGAGATAATGAAATAAGCCAAAAACATTTGATATAATTTTTTTCCAAATCCTCACACCCATTTTCATATTTATCCAATCTCACATCCATCTCTAAAGTGATCTTATAATAATGACCTAAGCATCGAGTCCTCAAGTGAGAGAGACATAGTCTTTTAGACAAGCATTTTTTTTGTTTGATGACTAATCCATTTTTAATGAGGTTTGAGACACCTGAATTGAATAATTTAATGAATTTTAACATTTTAAATTGGTACACAATCCCTCAAATATCATCCTTTATGGAAGTTACATGTGGTAAGCTCAAGGTCATTAGTCTAGTGTGCTTGAATAGGGTTTCAAGTGTAGGAAAGCAATTAATAGACCTATGATCATTTTTAAATGTATTAAATGTAATATTTTAGTATTTATATTGATTATTAACCTCAATAAAACCCAAAAATACTTCATGATCATGCATGATCAAGATGGCAAAAGAGGAAACATCTATACTCATGCATACACAAGTAGATTGTGTTAATATTGTAGTTTAGAATGATAGGTTATTGACAAGTCCTATAGGTTTTCTCATTTAAATAAGTATTAAAATAATATAAAATTATTTTTAAGTATTCTAAATATCATTTTAGATCATCAAAATCAAGGAAATCAATCCAAAAAACAATTTTGAAATGGTTTAAGCTTGAAATAGGCACCTACAAGCCTACCTACAAGAATATGGAGAACATGATTTTATGTATTGAAAATGAAGATAAATAAGGTAATTTAGGGTTATAGTGATCTTATTTAATATTAATAATTTTTTTATATTCCTCAAGGTGAATAATAACTATCATATGATTCAATATCCTTGAAGAAGATCTAGTAGGCCTATAAAGACCTAAAAGGACAACTCTATCTTTGAGATTTAATATACAAGAAACCAATAGAGGGATTGGTTTATAATTAATTTATGTGATATAAAATACCTTATGAAGTAATTTTACAATTTTTTAAACCCCACATTAACCCCCTTCAACATATATTGTGAGCAAGTAGGGTTAAAGTCAAAATCAATGATACAGACCTGCACACAAGGATGTGAAGAGAAAATGCATGTTTTGTATTGAATGGGAGGTTAACAATATTATTATATATGTGTAAGATCTTTTGAAAATTTATTATAGTGTTTTTATTCCTTTTAGAGGTGATAAACCACAAAAAAACATGATGGTTAGGGTCAAGACCCTTAAACTATCATAAAACCCCAATTATAGATCAAAACAACATTTAAGACTTTGAGGGAGTCAAATTCTTGTAAAATTTTTTATAGACATTATATGGGAGTAATAAAGCATATATGAAGCATTTAAAACCAAAAAAAAACATGAATAATCTTTCTTACTCAAAATAGTCATATCGACAATTCACCTACAAGCTTACATAGTCAAGAAAGTCATCTTGTTCACGTTGGAAGTTGGATGAAGAAGTACATGGGACCAAATTATTTTTAGGTAGGTTTATGGAGTGTATTCCATTAAAATTAATATAATTTTTCAATCCATAAAAGATATGATCTTTATGAATGATTTCTAAGAAGCTAAGTAGGTTAAAACTTCTAAAAAATCCTCAAGGACCTCAATGACTGAAAATGTTCATTTTAGTGGTCCTAATGGCCTCCAAATTCCTTGGAATCACCCTCATGATGTTTTCACATATTTTAGGCACTTTTTGGAGTAATAATTTGGCATGTGTAAGGGAAAAGATATAATTATGGTATAAAACTACATTTTTCAATTGGTTTGCATATTATTTGAGTGGATTTGAACTTATTAACCATTGGAAGAGACATTCTAATCCTAAAAATAGGTAACATGTGTATACACATAATATTTTAAAAACATTTATCAATTATTGATGTTTTCTATCTTATAATAACCTATTAAGTCTAAATCTTTACGAGTTCACACCTTAAAGGATGCACTGGGAAATGGGTGGGCAGACCATTGGTGTATCACAAGATTATTATCCCCTATACCACCACTTGAAACAACATAAACATATCCTATACACTTCATTAAGATTTGAAACCTCCTTTACAAAATATTCCAATTAATTCACCACCTCAAATATCCCTTACCTAATCCAAAACCTCTTTTTAAGTTTTACAAAACAAAGTCAAGTTGGGTTGACCTTGTACTCAAAATAAATGATCACATTATAGGATTATATCAGCCTTGATTGACACTCTAGGACCTAATTACTTTTATTAATTAATAATACATGGTTGATTGGGATGACTCTATTAGCTAAAACTTTATAAAAGTATAGGGTTAGATCTAACTATATATACACATCCATTTTAACCATTTCAAAGATAGACAAGGAGTACATCATTATTTCCACATTTTCTTATCCACCATTCTACTTGAGGAGCATTTCTTAGGGTTTTAATACTACACTTGGAGATACAAATCTTGTTTAGTGTATTATTATTCTAGATGCATATGATAATTTGTGTATCTTAGAGCTAACCTATGTTTGTTATCCTTACAAAACACAACAACCTCTTGTGAATCACCTTGGCTAAGGGAGAGATTAAATCTCAAAAGGTTTGTCTTGAAAGGTAAGTATTCCTACCTCTTTCTCCTCCTTGTTAAAGTAGATATTTGTATTTTTTAGATTGCATGCTTCTCTCTCCATGCATTAGTATTTCCTCTACATTGAATTGAGTATATATCTTCTATGCATGTTTACTTTTATTTTTATTACTCCCATTTTTTTCCACATGCTTTGGTGAGCAGCAGGTTAGATTTTGATTTACTTTTTCATTTACTTTGTGAATAATAAAACATAGCACCTAACTAGGGTTATTACATGTTATTTCTTGAATAAAAGCTTTGGAACCCTCTCTAGTGATATTATTATGTTAAGGAACCCTTAGTTAGGTCTAGTGGATCCATCTTGGTCATGACCCCAATAATCTAAATATATCAACAAGCAGAAGGGCTAGTCTGATTTATCTTCTCTGAGCTATGATTGATTTGTAAATCATCTTCACTATCCCTTTTATTCATTTTGGTGAACCCAACATGAATCTAACCCTTGAAATTTTTGATTCATGCTTTAATTTATTATCATCTATTATATATTTTTATTTCTATAGTATTGAATCAAATATTTTGATACATTCTAATATTATGTGTGTAATTTTAGCACATAGTCGATGCGATTGACTCTATATTTCTCTATGCATGTCTTCTCTAATAATAATTAACTGGATTGACCATATCAACTTAGTTTGATTCTTTCATATAGGTTTTTAGACTTTATCAACCTAGTTGACTCTATTAATAGAATAAAAATCATCATCTGAATAACACAACATAAAATAGCTACTTTAGCATCTTCAAAAAATTATCAGATTCATTCTTACCTTCCTAGTCATTTATGTTCTTCATTTATAGTCCTAATTTTTATATTTAAGTCTATAAAACTATAACTCTAGAAAGAATTGGGTCAAATAGATGGACACAATTCTATAGATTGATTTCTTAATTAGAAAACTCATTTGACTTATTTGACTATGTTCTTTTGGCTCTTGATTTAATAGATAACTTCACCCTTTTGATTTTGTTTTATATTGTTTCCATACAGGGTCACTTGAACTAACTCTATACTCTTCAAAATGAAGGAATTAACCTATATTATTAGTAAATAATTCACATTTCATGTTTTTGCTTGCTTTCTTAGAGTAAATAAGAGGTTTTAAATTTATTGATTTAGTCACACTATTTTTATTTTTCACACACTTCTCAATCACATAACACCAAAAAACATTAAACAACTTCTACCCAAGGTCTATTTACTTGGATTTCATCACTAAGGGGGAAGCCAACTTGGTTTTTTGGAAAAGTATAAATATACGATTGATGGTATATATTGAAAAAGCACCCAACACCCTTATTGTTGCAAGATTGTGAAGTGAGGGGGTAGGCCCCAATACCAAGCTAGTACAATCACCAATATAGATCCATTTTAGCCTCAACTAACTAAAACCATCCTTAGATTGATCTTTGATTTCCTTCTTATTCCAACCCTTTATCACATTAATTTTAAAACTTATTATAACTTAAAAAATATTCATAAATGACCACTTAGATTAGCACTTCTATTTTTTTTGCTTGTTCTTTGATCATTCTATATTGTATTTCAAAAATTGTATTAGCTACCATTAGTACAAGTTTTGTTCTATGTATCACAAATACATAAAATAGATTGATAAAGTTGTTTGTGTGCTTATTTTAATTTTTATAAAAAATTACACTAGATCATATATAGTCATAATAATCAGAACCTATATTTATCTTCAAAAAATAGTTGATCTACTCAACTATCTTTTACAGTGTCTATTTTCCCATAGAATACAATCACTCTATTTGACCTAGTCTCTTATAGACTACTATTTTTATTTCCCTTCAACACATAGCCTATTTGACTATGTGTATTTCAAACTCTCTTAGTTTACCACCTACATAACATAGTCAACTAGTTTGACTTGTCTTTTACATCTTATTCTATTTATAAGATAGTACTAACTGGTTCAACCTTATATCCTATAGTTGGACCTTTATTTTTACCAATCCTTTAATATCTCTCATTCATCATGAATTTATTACTTAAGGATAATAGATAATTTAATCAATGAAGTATGATGATTTTTACCAACACCTATAGGTTCACTAAGACACAACTTGTGGTACCCACCATGGATCAAAATAATATCCATGTTACTTGCACCACCAACTAATGTACTCCCCATTCATACTCAACACATAACCCTTTATTTTATTTATAAAATGAACATGATCTTGAATACACCATGTAAATGCTCTTCTACATGAATGAAAACCCTCAACATATAGGAAAATATCTTTTAACCATTTATAACCACATTATGGGGCCTCATATCATATAACCCCATTTAGCCTCCCCTACCTTCTCTCATGGATTTGGGGAAACTCTTTATTTTCATCTCAATATTTTAACTCTATAATGTCTCCTTCCCACACCATGACATCATATTTTTTGTTTTCTTCAACCTCTATGTCAAGTATTTATATGAACATGGTAGGTTCAACTTTTATTAGACCTCTTTAAAAAACCCACATCCCTAACCAAGATACCAATGCTTCTTTTTCTTCCAATTCTTATTTTACTTACAATGCCTCTTTTTCTACCAATTCTACTCATGCCATTATTACATTGCATGCCACTACCTCACCATATACTCATAGTACATCACAAGCTCCTCATATCTCCCATAACACTAATGTATCACATGTTACATCGACTAGTCAAAATTATACTCAAACTAATAAACTCTTATATAAAAACTTAATCAAATGCATACTTTTCAAACCAATAATGCAAATTAGGTGATGCAGATGCAAAATCATCTCATTCATCTCCAAAACCAACCTCACCAAGTTTATTTGAGAGTGAAAAATCTTAATTTTCCCTAACCCCACTTAGGGTTTCCCATGGTAACATTATACCATAACCACCATTCATCAATAAAACCATTAAAAATCTACAAAATGAACATATACTTCCTCAAGTTTCTAACATTGACATAGGAGGTATCACACCCACCATCACCTATATGGATCTACTGATCCCACTTTACATTTAAAAACATTTGGTAACCTTTATAAAGATTGGTTTAAGCTTAATACCTTTGGTGCTATCAAACTATTAGTTAAGACATTCTCAAGAGATGTTTTATATTGGTATAATCAATTAAAAATCCACTCTATCAATAGCCTAAAATATTTGATCAACTCGCTAGTCCAAGAATTCCAAACTAGTGACCTTCCTAAGAATAACTTATCCCACTTTATAAATTAAAAAAAATAAACCTTAAATGGTACAAGACTTCATCAAATGATGGAAAAACTTGTCTAACAAATGTGAGCATAATATGGTAGATGGAAACCTCTTCCACCTATTCACTAATGCTTTACACCCCAAATTACAATATTGGGTTAGGAATCTCTCTCTAAAAACTTTAGAAGAAGCTCTTGACCAATCTAAATGACAAGACTTCCTCATGCATCAATTTGAAACACATCAACCTACAATGAGCACTTGCATACTCATCAAAAATAAAAATCATCATGAAAATAATGATTTTATTACGGAAACCTACAACAGTATATATACCATCCAAGTTATTTCTCCAAATAATGCCATGGATTATTCTCCCCATACTAATAATGCTCCTACTCCCAAATTTTCTCAACACAACCAAACTAATGTGCATAAACCACTATCCTTAGTAAAAATTCAAAAATGTCTTATAAGACCTCTACCATGAGATCTTGACCCCATTCATCCTATGAAATCATGGTATGATCTAAATAAATTTTGTTAGTTTCATAAAGTTTGGGGCCATTATCATGAGACTTGTAGACAATTAAGAAATCTTTATATGGATTTTCTCCTTGGTCCTAACTTTGATCATGACACCCTTATTCAAAATCATCAACAAGCTTATGGCATAGATTTTCAATCTCATGAAAAAACAAAACAAAAAATAATATAATTTTCATCTTTTTATCTAAAAATATCCTCTTCTTAACCACTAAGGTAACATCAAACAACCAAATCCTAATACTAATAATGTTTAAAGTATTATAGACCTTACTACCAATTAAGAAAACATGGTTAATATGACTAACATGAGAAGAGTAGTTGCTTTTATTGACTTGTATCAAATACCTACATGTATACACATAATATTTTAAAAATTTATCAATTAATAATTTTTGTATGAACCCATCAAATATCAATCTTTCTAAGTGCATGCTTTAAAGGGTGCATTAGAAAAGGGGTCGGTAGACCATTGGTTCTTCACAAGATTTTTATTCCCTATACCATCACTTGAAACCAACATAAACTTCTCATATACACTTACTTAAGATTTGAAACCTCCCTTATACACTCTTTAGAAAAATTCACTACCTTAAACAGACCATACCTAAGTCAAAAAATCTTTTTGAAATTTATCAAAAAAATTCAGCCTAGGCCAACCCTATACTTAAAATATATGAGCATGTTACAAGATTAGGTCAACCTTGGCCAACCCAGTCCAAGACTTAACTAATTTTATTAATTAATGATATAGGTTTGATTGGGCCAAATCTATTGGCCAAAATTTTAGAAGGGTTTAGGGATAAATTCAACTATATATACACATCCATTTTCACCATTTCATAGAGAGAGATAGAGTGAATCATTCATTTTCACTTCTTTACAATTTGATCTTCTACTATTCTACTTGAGGATTCATTAATTATGTTTTACAATTGGAAAAGCATCTTATCTTATGGAAAATTCTTGCATTCTTTGGCCTGTCTTAGTTATCCTAACAAACCACAACCACCTCTTTCAAAGCACCATTGGCCAAGGGAGAGATTTAGTATCAATGGGTTTATCTTTAAGTTAAGTATCTCTAACTCTTACTCCTTTATTTTAATAGATATAAGTATCATAAGTAATGGATTTTGAATGTATTTATCTCTCATTACATTAGGGTTATATCTATATTGACTTAATTATAATTCTTCTATGAATGTTTACTTTCATGTTTATTACCCCCATTTTATGCCACATGTTTTGGTGAGCACTAGGTTAGACTTTAATTTACTTTGTCATTTTATTTTTGAATAAGAAAACATAGGACATAAAATAGGTTTATTTCATGGTGCTGTTTGACTAGAGGCTTTGGAACCCTCTCTAGTGATATTATGTGGTAAGGTACCCCTTGTTTAGGTCCATCAAATCCATTTTGGTCATGACCTTGATTACCAACAAATAGAAGGGTAAGTGTGATTTATCTTCTCTGAGGTAGGATTGATTTATAGATTAGCTTCACTTTCCCTTGTATACATTATAGGTTTGATCTAGTATTTTATAAGTTTTATTTCATGTACTCATTTATTATCATCTGTTATATACTCTTATTTCTAAAGTACTAGATCAAACTCAAGTGTGAATAGGGTTATCTCCCTAACTGATTTTACTGGTTGATTCTATTTACATCTTATTTAGTTAAGTTTACTTAGGTGTTTTACATATTTGTCTCACCTCATAGGATAATGACACTTGTCATAATCTTGTGAATGATTGATGAGAGGTATTTAGTATAAATACCCCCGGGTAGTTTCCTTTTGATTTTTTTAGTTTTAGGTTCCTTTTTGATGTTTATAAGCATATTGAAATTCACCGTTACATCCTAAACATCATATAACACTCTCAATTATTCTGGTTGAGTAGTGGAGGCTACATCATCAAGTGGTTTGTGTAGTAGTTTTGCATGCATTTGGCAGATTGGAGCAGGATTTGAAGGTTTTTTTTTCCAAAATACATCTTTTTTCTCCTTCAAATTATAATTTTTTTAAAAATACTCATCTTGGTCTCCTTTCTCAAAATCTAATTTTACTGATCTCATTGTATTTTTAAATTTTTCATATTTTTTGGCAAAAACAAATAAAATTATATCATTTCCATAAATACTAAAAATTGAAAAAAATATCTATTTTGGCATTTTAGAAAAAATTTAAAAAAATCATAAAAATAAAGTTTTTTGAAAAAAAAATATCAAAAAAAAACACATACCACAAAAAAAACATAGCATTTTTTTTTTTTGGGAAAGTAAAAAAAATCAAAAACATTATCAGGTCATACAAACTACATCCCAAGGCTGAGAGCCTTTTGGGAGGGACTCGACCCCAAACCAGGTTGATGACCCTTGGGTGGGGATTCTCCCCACCACCAAGGTCATAGGCATATGGGGGGGCCATTGCCCCACTTAGGGATTTCAGCCTATGTAATTTTTTTAAAGTTTTTTAATTAAAAAAACTTCATTTTGATTTTTTTTCAAACAAAAATTCTACCAAACAAAAAAAACATGTTTTTTTAATAAACTCTCTAATTTCTACAAATTTTGAGGTTAAAAAAAACATAGAGATCTTTCCAATTCCCATTTGCTACAAATTTCTAGATTTCAAATTTTTTAATCTCTCCAAAATTCTCAGTCTCCTACCAAATCATATTCACTAGTTTTGTGAATTTTGGGTTTAGAGAAATAAAACAAAAGAACCATGTTTTTCATGACCAATCTGGTTAAATTTTATTGTTGGTCTAAATGTGACTCTTGAGTTTTTTGGTTTTATCACATGGAAAATACATCCATGTGAAAAATGGAAGTTTTTTTGAAAATTTTGGTCAAATCTAGAGGCTTCAACCAACTTTGGCATCATTCTAAACTTGGTAGACCTCTAAATCTAGCAAATAACCAATTATGATAGTAGTTCCACTAAAAGTGGTAGATTTATAAACTTAGCAACAATTTCACTAACTTTGGAAATATTTCGGATAGACCCCCTCTCCATTGGCATTATTGAAATTGTATTTAAACTTTAAATGGCCATATCTTGATCGCATGACCTCCATTTTATAGGCAATATTGTTCGTTTTGGCTATTATTCCACCCTCTACATGGTGGTGCAGATGGTTTCTACATTTGATCAGTGGTTTTGAAGTAGTTAGTACTTTATCACAAGCTTTATAGGTGTGTCTTCCATTTCAAAACTCTCAAGACTCCATTTGGGCTCATCTAGAGCCCATTTTGAGTGCATTTATTTTTGAAAGTGCATGTTTTTTCATTTACTTTATAGATGTCATATCAATTTATATCATTATCTTGTAAAATTGTCACTTATTCATTCTCACCTTCTTTTGGTAAATTATACACCAATTTTAAACCACCACTTATATATTGTTTTAAGTGGAATTTATAACTGCACTAATTATAAAGTGCCAAAAAAATTCTTGGGGGGGGGGATTTTTATTAAGATTTTTTTTTCGGGGGGTACTCTTGTGGTGATCATTTCTTTGTTGATTTTAATCATGGCTTCTAATCATTGGAAAAACAAATGTGAATTTTTTGGAAGTAAAATACATACCTATGATGATTACATCGATAGAAAACTTGATGATCTCCATGAATATCTCCATGAACTCATTTAAATTCACAAAATGAGGCAACTTTATATTTCCAATAACATCAGTTTGCTAGAATCTCATGTCCTTATCCTAGCAAAGATTCAATAATTATTTGTTGAACTTCACCCAAGCATTTATTCTGATCACATTGTTCAAAATTTTATGGTGACAAATTCTACAGATATTCATGAGCTGATAGTTCCAACCCAGTCATCATTGACACCTTTTATAGATGCACTTGATTCTCCTCTATTCAATTTTCTCACCAATGGTGAGAACCATACATCCATGATTCCTAAACATGAATTATGCATGGCTCATGATCCCATTGATCATAGTTTGTCACCCATTATCATCAATTTGGATAAATCTCAATAATATTTAGAGGCATCACCCACTCCTCCCTCTCTTATTTATAGTACTTTAGTGCAATAATACATTTTTAATCTTCTAGATATAATTATTTGGTATGACTACTTACTAGATATTGTAGCTTTGTTTTGTGAGTCCCATCTTTTAGATCTAGAGGACACCATTAAGGATATTCAATTCATCTTTCATGATAGATTCCATGAAGCTTCTAATTTTTTAGATGTTTCAGGGGCACATTCAGATCGTCTTGTTCTTTCCTTGCCTATATCTACTTCTATAGTGACACTTTATGTAGATATTCATGAGTTGATAGTTTCAACTCAGTCCTCATTGACACCTTCTATAACAATACTATATTATTCTTCATTTATTTGTCTTACCCATGGTGATTACCATACATCTATGGTTACTATCCTAAATATTATATGGTACTTGATCCATCATAGTACCATTCATCACAATTTGGCACTGGCTTGGATATCATTGAGCATCATTTGGATAAGACATCTTTGCATGAGGAATTTTCATTTTTGTATCCTATTCTACATCTATTTCCACTTGGATTTGGATTATCATCCTTTGGCATTAGCATGGCAAGAATTGAGTAACTTCCAAAGACCTCATTCATCTCAGGACTTCCATTCTCACATTACTTCTCGGAGTGGAAGTTTATTCTACATAAACCATTGGACTTGTTTCTTCCCAAAGGGAGAAATATAGTTTGTCAACATTGGATCATCTTCACCATGCATCTTTTAGCATTCACCATTGGCATAGGAGTTACTCAATAATGGGGGGACTCATAGTCTCATAATTCCTTCCTCATAGGGGGGTTATTGATTATCTATTCCTGATGGATTTCCCACTTTGGAGGTCATATTAATATATCCTTCGATCATTTGTTTATGTTTTTTCATCTTTTCTCTCTTTTGGGGAGGAGCTTTTTCCTACAAGTTTTTCTCCTTTTCTCTAGTTATGAGATTTTGTTTTGTACATAGGTACCTAATTAGACCTTATTTCTAGGACCCATTCTTTGTGTTTTGCATATTTACATTTCTCATTCCTACTAAGTTGCACTTAAGGGGGGTGTTGGTGTGAATAGGGTTATTTCTTATCTAGTTCCACTATTGAGTGTGAACAAAGTTATCTCCTTAACTGATTCCACTAGTTGGTTCCATTCACACCTTATATATTTAATTTTACTTAGGTTTTTTATATATTTGTCTCACCTCACAAGATCATGACACTTGTCATAATCCTATGTAGGGTTAGTGAGAGGTATTTAGTATAAATACTCCCTATGTAAGATTGTTTTATGGCACGCAAATTGAATGTATGATTCATGCATTTATTGAGTTTAGTATTCATTCTCATTCCCTACTTTAAGTGCTTCCATAGGCCTATTATATTCTTGTTTAATATTACAAAATCTAACATTATATGTGTAGGTTTAGCACATAGTCACTCTAATCAACTCTATATTTCTTTGTGCAGGTCTTCTCTAACAATAGGTAATTAGATCGATCAACTCAACTTAGTTATATTTTTCAACCACATGTTTGTAGACTTAATTAACCCTGTCAACCTTGTTAGTAGGTCCTTTTCAACATAGAGGTTTATAGACATCAATGACCTAGTCAACTCTATTAGTAGAATAAAAAAATCATCATCTAAGCAACACAACATAAAAATAAGAAATTTTACATATTCAAAAATTATCAGGTTCATTCTTACCTTCATAGTCATTTATATTCTTTATTTATAGTCCTACTTTTCATAGTTTGTAGTCTATAAAAATATAACCCTAGAGAAAACTAGGTTGAATAGATAGACATAGTTATGTATCTTTATTTCCTATCTAAAAGACTAAGTCAAACTATTCAATTATGTTATTTTGGATCTTTATTCTAAAGATAGCATCGACCATGTTGATTATGTTTTGTACTATTTACCTATAGTGTCACCTAAGATGAATTTATACTCTTCAAATACAAAGGAATTAACCTATCTTATTAGTAATTAATTCACTTTGCAATTTTGTTTCTTACTTTCTTAGAGTAACAAACATATAATAAATAGGAGGTTTTTAATTTACTGATTTAGTCATACTATTTTTCTTTTTAACACACTTCCAAATCATATAAAGCCAAAAAGTATTAAATAATGTATTCCAAAGGTCTACCTACTTAAATTTCATCACCAAGGTGGAAGATAACTTAGTTTTATGGCCAAGTATATATATGTGGCTGATGGTATATATTGGAAAATCACCTGACACCCTTATCACTAGGGGATTATGAATTAAGGGGGTAGGCCTCAATACCAAGCTAGTATCATCACCAATACACATCAATTTTAGCCTCAACTACTTGAAACTATCCTTAGATTGATTTTATAGTTCCTTTTTATAGACAAATCTCTATCACATTAATTTAAAATTTTATTACAACTTAAAAAACATTCAAGAATGACCACTTATATTAACATTTACATTCCAATTTTGTTGCTTGCTCTTTGCATAATTACATGTTGTATTACAAAACTTGTACTATCTAGTGTTGGTACAAGATTTGTGTTTTTCACTAAAATTAGATCAAACACATTTGATCTAGTTTTTTGTGTGCTCAATTAAATTTTCTTAGTTATTATATTGTAAAAATTTCCCCTATCTTCAAAGCATAGTTGACCCCATCGACTTAGTCTCTTACATGTTACTTGATCTATTTATCTTCAGTATGCAGTTAACCTATCTAACTATGTGTCTTTAAGATCCCTTAGTTTTACCATCTATATAACATAATCAAGTGTTTATACTATATCTTTTGCATCATATTCTATTAGTCTTCCCTCTAGACTTTGTCAACCCAATCACTATGTACCTTTTGGCTGATATTGTTAAGTATTTGGCTAAATTTTTACCTTATTTTCACCTTCAATTTTTGATCTTAGATTATTAATTCAAACATAATTAAATCCCCTGTCATAATATTTTTATACAACCTCAATCCATTTAGATAATATATGGGATGTTCTTTTCTTCTTACCTTTGCTACCTAAGAGGATCCTCACTCTTGGAGCACTTTTGATCATCACTCATCTTTGGGATATAATATGGTCTAGGAGTAACTGATGACATTGATGGATAAAATCCATTTTACACTTATAAAGATAATTCTTTCTTTAAAATACCTTATTACACAATGGGGGTAATTACTACAAGCCTAACCAACAAGCCCATATGAAACCTTATAGACACCAACAACCCACCTCCTAGCAATTCACCAGCTAAAAACCCTCCCCTAATACCAATTCAAGGAATATTCCTCCTAAAAAACTTAACAATACACCCCTCAACACCAATATACTAATTGATACCACTCAAATTCTTGCATGCAATAAATGAACATCATGCAAACATCTAATACTTCTCAAGTGATGCACATGCAACACCATTTGTTAAATATGGATAATAAGCCTCCCATTATTCTTCCATAAAATAACAAAAATTTCATCCCTAAACCTCTTAAATATTTCATAGGAAATTTTATTCCCCAACCCATTATGAATAATAAGATGCTTTAAAATGTTTGCAATGAACTTGTTGATTAATTTTGACTCTTTACGTCAAAATGTCAACCCCATATAGTTGAAAATTAGATTATAATGAGTATCTTATCCTTTTTTATGGTCATATTAGATTTTTTATGTTCTTAAAATTGCTAATTTAACCCTTATTATCATGGTTTAAGATTTTATTAACAATGTTAATTTAAATATAGTTTTGACGTTATCTTGTCTAGTCACCCTTTTACCAATGTTTTAAGTTGATCAAGAATATTAATAGGTCTAGGTGGTAAAATTGGATCACCTAATTTATTTAAATATCATTTTTTCACCCCATGGTCTATATAAACACAATAAATGAGGTGTCTATAGTCATTTCAAATATTACACCTTACTTTGACTTATTTGTTGGTCACTTGTAACATCCCAAAACAATGTTTATAAGGAAAAGACAAGTATAAAGTAGAAGGGAGAGATTAAAAAACACTACATGTTTGTAAAAACATTTTCAATCCCTAGAAATAAATAACATGTCATCTCCATTAGTCTTTAGGCATATTAGATAGTTTCTATGGTAGAAAAGGAGGTTTTTTTACTAGTTCATACAGGTGTGTTAGAGAAAGATCCTATCCAAGCATGTGTATAGATTAATTTATGTCTTTTAGGCATATATCCATGATTTTTAGGGAGTTTTAAGTCAAAATAGGTCAAAAACCAACTCCCTTCCTCCATTGAGCTCTTTGGTAGCCTTATAGAGCCAATTAGGTTTGTGAATAACACAAATAAGAGAGAGAAGATGAGGTTCTAAGATTTTGGGTAAATGAGGGGACTTTATGTGGCTTATATATTGTGGAATTTATTCTCATATTTCCTTCCACTCATTTATGAACAATCACTAAAAGTAGTAAGGGTTCCAAGTATCTTCTCCATCTAGGTACGGTATTGGTTTACTCCATTTTTTCCTTTTTTGAGCATGATGAGAGATAAATGGAAGGAGGGGTGACTTTTTATGGGTCTTAAAAACATTATAAACCATTATAAATACCCACTTCAGATGTGTGAGCCACCATAATGTAGGTAATCTTTAGTTTAGGTAGTTTTCAAGATAAAAATAGAAGGGTTATTAAAACTTCAAGGACTCCAATGGTTATAAAGTCTTGGTGAAGGCTCAAAACTCTTCAAAACCCCATTGAGTCTCTAAATAATAGGTCTTTAGTTATGACATGATATAACATACTGATAAATTAGTGATCACTTATAGCTCCACATATAGTCAGACAGTTAAAGAAATCATGGAAAAATGACCCTATTCAGGCCTCAATAGGTCTTGTATTGCACAAGTTATTTGACGGGACTATAACCAATTAAAATAAGCTATTAATGTGTACTATAATTTACCTATTTTCAAGTTCACTTGCAACACAATTAGAGATAGCTTTATAGGTTGGTGATAACATAATCAAAGGAGTATTTCGATATCACCAAGGTGTTCAGGTGATCTAGTGGAGCTATATGACACTTTCTAGAGAGATTTTAGATAACTTGTCCATACTTATTATTTATAGTGAGTTCTTTTATGGTGATACTCTTTTTGGGTTCTTATGGGTCTATTCTTTTGGGTCCTTGGATAATACTTCTATTTATAGTAAGTGTCAGTCTTGCACTATTTTGGTGACTTGGCAGTCAGTCATTGGCTATCCTAGATGTTGCATTGAGTTTAATGATATTAGATGGTTTATGGTGATGTATTTTTAGGTGATTTTGAACCTTGGGCTTAGACTTGCTATTTTTGGTAAATTAGGTTTTCTATCTATTTTGGGGTTTTTAGTATTAGAGATGGAGTGTCTCATCAAGACCTTTTCAGTGAGTTATAGATCACTAAATTTTTGAGTTCATTTGGGCATCCATTTTTAAGTTTGTAAATTAATATTTTTTTTTAAATATTGGACTTTGGGATTTAATAATTAAGGTCACTTAAATAAAAAGTAAAGTGGAAATTATATATTTTATCCCACTTGGCAAGAAAAGTGTGTGAACTCTTCCAAGAAAGAATAAAAGGATTTTAAGGGCCCATTATTGAGCATCTAGGTATTTGATATTGGCATTTGATTGAGTTTATTGTGGAGCCTAGGGCTTCTATAGATTATACATTTAATCATTGAGATTGAAAGATCTCTTTGGTTAGCAACTTTGAGGCTATGAAACTATCAGTTGATATTATTGCAAAGTGGGAGGTGATATTTTAGTCATCTCATTGGAGTAAATTTAGTGGCCAAGGGCCAAATTTGAGGAGTTTGTTTAGGAGATCATTGCACATCTTCTTGGCATTGATTGGTGATCATTATTTGGCATTTTTCATTATAGAGGTGGTTTGATTTAAATTAGTAGTAATCTATAAATTACTAATTAGTCAACAAGGGCACCATTAAAAGGGACAAATTTGTTTGTGGAGGTCCAATAAGGCAACAATTTCACTTCTCACCTAGGGCACACCTCTCCTAGGGTCATGGAAACAATTTTTGGCACTTGAGAGAGCTAGAAAATGTTGGCATTTATTTTATTTTTACATTGCTATCTCGAATAGGGGAAAATTGCATAGGAGGTCAACTAAGATTGAGTATTGATCATTTGGAATCTCTATTGTGGTTTCCATAATCTACTATCAAGGGTGCATCATTTTAAATCAGGTTCCTCTATGTTTTATTTATCATATCATTGCATATAGGTTATTTTTGAGTTGCAGTTGTAGGTACACTTCATATTAGCATTAGAATATTTGGCATCATTGTAAATTCCAGGAGCCTCGGCCATGTTGTAATGTATTTGTATTGAACATCATAATACAAGATTAGAGTAATAAGTTATTGGCCATTTGCCTTTGTAGCTAATCATAGTCTTAGATTGTATTTTATTATATGAGTATACATGCCAAATGTTTCTGAAAATGCCTATTATCTGAAGGTGGTTGTTTATATAGTGATTTTCATAATTCATCAGGAACCTTTGATTTCTAAGTGTTTTAATAAATGCCTAGTGGTTATGGGTGTATATTGGTTATATTTGGATACATGGAAAGTGTTTGTCTTAATGTCAACTATTTTTACTAGTTAAATATAGTCACTTATATGTATGCCAAAGGACTGAAATAACTATTATATCATTTTTATAACAACCTTGCATTGTTAAAATAATTCAATAACATCACTAGCAGCCTATGAACTCAAAGAAGACAAATCATAAAATTCATATCAGTCATAGAAAGTTGCAAGATAAGTGTTTGATGAAATTATTGAGTGTTTAGAACTAAAAATGAAAGGCCAAAATTGCAAGGGTCTTTACAAAGACCCACTTCACATGTGTGAGCCACCATAAGGTATGAAATCTTTAGTTGAGGTAGTTTATAAGTTAACAACAGAAGGGTTATTGAAACTTCAAGAAACCCAATCATTATAAAGTCTTGGTGAAGGCTCAAAACTCTTCAAAACCCCACTGAGTCTCTAAAAAATGGGTCTTTACTTATGACATTATACAAAATACCTACAAATTGGTGATCACTTATAGCTCCACATATAGTCAAACAGTTAAAGAAATCATGGCAAAATGACCCTATTCAAGCCTCAATAGGTCTTACCATTGCTCAAGTTATTTGAAGGGACTATAAAAAATTAAAATAAACTATGAAGACTCTCTAAAAAAAAATTTAAACAACAAATAATCAAGGAAACATATTGACTCATGTTTAGTTCAACAATGAGATTATATGGATTGAGTTGAATTGTGTAGGATTCAAGATATCCCAATTAATATGGTTATGTCATTAATTAATATTATAGATCAGTATCCAATATTTTTTGGATGGGTTCAAAATAATAATAAATATTGGAGAGAGTAGGGTCATATAAGAAAAAACATTATCAACTTACTCCAAAATAATAATCTAAGTCAAGACTTCAATTGCACACATAGGGTTGTGTTTGCAAGTTGAAAAAACATTAACTCAATAATGAGTTGGAGGAGTTATATAGGTGTGATAATAAAAAAATTATCCTATCATGTTAAACAATTCAATATATCATTAGATAATCCTTTGAATGACTCAACCCTTAAGCACAATCAAGAGTACATAAGATCATCCTATAAGCCTATTAGTATGGGTGATAAGGTGTATTGAATATAATAGGAGAGAAAGGGTCTAATAAGGGATTTAAAAAACATGGAGATGATTTCCTAAAATATTATGACCCCTAATCCATCTTTGAATTCATTAAGGTAAGATAAACATAGCTAAACCTATTTTGGTCTGTTAGTCCTAAAACCCATTGCATAAGTGGCATACATAGTTAAAGAGAAGATACAAATAATAATGGTGAAAATAGACTATGTTAGAAGGAATGAAAAGGTCCATAAACTCATTATAGGTCTGAAAAAAACTAAAAAATGAAGTTAGATGTATGACCAAATAGGGGTCCCTCGATCTTTGCATATACCCAAACCAAATGAGGTTATAAATTACATTTTTAACCAAATAGAGACCCATAAGGTCAAAAGGTGATAAGGGGATGTTAAATAAAAAAATATTTAAAAAATATTCATGAATTATTAGAGGAAAAAAATTCATGATGACCAAACTCACTCAAAGAGGAGACTCACCATCTCACACAGTCAAAGAACTTAGGGTTACCATTTGCAAGCCTAACTATAGAAGACATGTAAGTTGAGCAAAGGAGTACATCTTTAGGTGCCTTGAATGTGTATTTGGTGTATTAAACATTTAAAATCCATATTAAAAGAATTATAATTGTTATTATTATTAATAATGTTGACATGAAGATGGAAGCTCACCTTCTTACATAGTCAATGCACATAAGAACTCTTATAGGAAGGACTAAGAACACTTATAGGTAGAATCATGAAGATAAAATTCATTGAGGATGGTATGAGGTTAGAAATTTTTTTATTTTTTATGAAAATTAAAACCATATTAATTTAATTACCAATATAACCCCAAGTTATAACAAAGAAGGAGGTTTATATTCAAGTCTCAGGTAGACCTAATTGTTACCTACAGGTAGGCAGGTAAAATGAAAGGGATATGTATGGAACCCTACACAAATACTAGTAAAAGAGGGAAAATATAGTCACTTAATTGTATTTTAAGGTTTTATAGTACCTTAATTTTATGTCTTAACCCTTGATATATTAGATAGCTTTAACAGACTAGTAAGGCTTGTTAGGCCTAAACAAGTAGTTCCAAACAAGCAGGTCTATTAGGAAGGAAAGTGAGTATTGAAACCTACATGAAAGTGGATAATAATAGAATATAAATATGAGATATTCATTTTTTTGTAAATTTTATCATTTTTTTTATTTAAATAGATTAGTCCTTGGAGGCAATAAGATCCTAATGGCATAGTTAGGCTTATTAGGCCTAAATAGGCAGTCACAAGTTTATGACTAAAAATGAAGAACATTTGCATGATTATAGAATTTTTTAGGTTTTTAAACATCATAAGTTTAAGGTATAAATTCCAAAATGTGATTCTACAAGTTTTATCTTAGTAAATTTAGGGAAAACTCAAGTTGCAAACCTCTAGGGTCTAACTGGCCTAGAAGCCTACAAACTAAAGGTAGAGGAATGGGAGGTATACAAACTCTTGGAGGAGTGGGTAAGGAAAAAAACCCATGATAAAAATTTTATATTGGTGTCACATAACCATATGAATCATTATAGGTCAAAACAAATAGTTTTTACTCTTTTATAACCTCTTTCTCTCCATCAACCCCCCAAAATGCAAGTTTTTCAACCCAATAAGCACTTTCTCCATGTCACATCTATATGGAGAATATACATAGGATCCTCAGAATTTATTATAATTTTAAGGGGGTTATATACCTCATGTTATTTTTATTTTTTTGAATTTCAAACCCTCATGGTTATGAACAATCATTAAGAGGTTAGATCACTCTAAACCTGCCTAAACCTATCCTAACAACCTGATGGAGAAAATATTAAAGAATTTGAATCTAAATGCATTGGTATGAATTGGGAGACACTTTAATCTCATATTAATTTCTAATTATGTCCCATTCATGCCATTGGTTGTCTATAATACCCTATAGATTCATTAGAAACTACACTTTTATAGGGTTTTAGGGTGAAAATAAGGTTCTAATCAAGTTGAATAGTTGTAAATCATTGATGAGGGTAGTTTTAGGTGTATTACATCTATTAATATCACAAAATTATTTCATATCATCCTTGAAAGGATTCTATAAATTTGATCAAAAGATCCAATCTAGAAAGGCTAGTAAGAAGTAATCTAATCACCTAGATAGGTAAAATTATAGGTGTGCAATATGTAAATATCCTAAGTCATGGTATAATAAATTTTTACAAGCCTAAATAACACCCAATTATCCATCATTTAAGGTCATATGTCAGTTAATGGTCATATAAGTAGTTAACATCAAGATACTAGGCCTAGTTATCTAGTGGGCCTATTTTAGGAAATAAGAGAAGATGCTTTGGTGTATAAGGGATACTACGAGAGTCAATGCAGGGAGATTACACATTTTTAACTACGTCATGAAGTTAATAAAACACAATTCATGTTCATAATGGAGTATTGGTAGTTTTCAATCCTTGTCATCATGCACAAAGGGGAGGTGGGATGTTAAATACTCTATGGTTACCTATTTACAACATATTTCGGCCTTGTAACTACCATCAAGTAGATAATGTTGATTAAGAAGGCCACTTATCATCCATAAGAAATCAATAATATACTTTTAAAATGTTTTAATGAAAAACTAAATAATTCAAGTGTAGTGAGGTCTCATCTACACCACTCTCTTGGGGGCCATGATAGATGGAGTGATGCATGTTGGAGAGTTACTAAGACTATTTTAACTCTTATTTCCTTATTTTAACTACCTCATAATGGGTGAAATGTTTCATTAACTCTCTCCAATGTACTTATTCTCTTATCCTCTCTCTTGTTCTATAAAATCTACCTCTTTTGGCTTATAATGGGATCCTTGGTGGAATATGGTGAAGCCCTTCCCTACTAAACATTTTCTTATGCCTTTTGAATGAATGATAAGTTTATAATAATTATTTATGATTGTCATTAGTGTATAATTATGATTTTTCATGAGTGATAGTGGTATCATCATGACTCCCTTTTATTTATCCTCTCACTTTCACCTCCTTGTAGGCATAATAACTACTTGTAGGTCACATGAAGTGTCATGGTAGGTTATGTGATGAATAAAAGATGAATAAATACCATTAGTGTTTATTTATTTCACATTTAGATTTTATATCCTAGTTCATACATATCCTAATACTTTTATGTTGAAATATTGATGTGAGGGGAGATTCAATTGAAGTTGAGTGGTCTAATCAGCGTTGATTCATTCTATAAGTGCATGGTAAACAAGTAGAGGACCTATTTATTTTGGTATATCACCTCATTAGGTTAGGTTTATTTAATTTTTCTCTCTCCCTTTTCACCCTAATAATTTGGTTTAATATTTAATGATCCTAAAAAAATATATCAAGGTAGCTAACCCTTAAACTAGAGGTTTAGCCCATCCATAAGTCACCCATAGCCTTGGGTTAATCCCATGTTACCCCAAACTTGGAGGCATTCATGAACAACCTCCTCCTAGGGTGTATTTTGGATTTTCAATAGTTATATAATGCTTGATGGGACAAAATTCAAGAATCTTGGAGCACATTCCATCATCATTTAGTGATCTTAAGTAGGTGTAAGCATTGAAGGATTAGGACACCACTCAAAATTTCATCCCAATGGTCATACAAAGGTTAGAATAAGCTTGATGGTTTGTTTTAATATTTGTTGACTCATAATACTTAAATGGATAGATATGGAGGAGATATTTATCCTAAGTTTCCTTATCATTCCTATATTCACCCACACCAACCTCACTATGAGCCCTATCAACCCTATAATGAACCCTATCAACACTATGATGTCTCATACCAGCCTTATGATACCCCCTATCAACCCCCTTGACAACCTAATCACACACCTAAATAGTCCCATGGACCTTTTTACCCTTCCTGTGAACCATATTAGCTCTATGAATAGCATCACTAATATGATTACTATTCCTCCTTCCCTCCCCAACTGCCCTTTGAAACTACACATAGTTTCTTTGAGGAGTTGGAAGAATTGAATAACATGAATCAAATTATTACCAATAACATTAGTTTTGAAACAACAACAATATCAATGCAAAAAATATTATGACTTTTCACCTCTTATTACCCCATCTCATATCCTTAGACTACTACTCCCATCCCAAACCCAAACCAAGAAGAGAGGAGGTTTCCATAAGTCATTACAAGGACATTTAAAAATTTTCAAGACTCATAACCTCTCCCTTAATCCCAAGTTGTCCATGAATGTCTAGGAGTGTAAAGAGAGAATGAAATTGTGGTTGCCAAGCCTAGGAAATTCCTAATATTTTATACTACTTCTTCACCCCCAAACCCACTCAAAAACAACCCATAAAACATTATTTTCCTACTCCACCAAGTGACTATTATTTCCTTCCCATCATCTCCTTATTTGAGGGAGGACTAGTGGTTTAGAGAGTAGATAAGGAATATCCAAATTAAGAGGAGTATATGGAAGCTAGTTCAAGAAATCTTTCGAGTGTTTGAAGTTCTCTATCAACCCTTCATACTAAAGTTATTAGTGAGAATCAAGATACACCAAGGTGTGGTAAAGCAATTTATGAGTGGAAAAGGGAGAATATAGTGTCTTTAGTTATTTTCCTTTCTCCATATTTTGAACAACATCATGATCAACCTAATGTTCCTAAGGATCCAAATTGGAATAACTCTTCAGCAATTTTCAATCAAGCCCATGAAGCTTCTCTCCCTCCCATCCTCTCCTATTATGAATAAAGGTTAACTACACTAAAGGAAGAATTGGAACACTCTAGAAACTATTAATCAAACCCATGAAACTTATCTCCTTCCCATCCTCTCTTGTTATGAAGAAATGTCAATTGTAATGAAGGAAGAATTGGAACATCTAGACATGAGAAGGAATTTGGTGAGTAACATTAATGAAGTGATAGTATTTTAAGAGCCTAACTATGTTTCAGCTATAAGTGGAGTCCAATAACATATTTAAGAGGAAACTCTAAGAACCTATGATGAGGATATCACTATTGGTACTCCTATTCACCCCAATATATTTAAATTTTAGCATAAACAAAAATTTGATGATGTGGAGTAGTCATAATGGCATGACTTTGAGGTGGATGACACATACACAACTTATCTTCTAAGAGACTAACATCAAGACAACCCTCATAAAATCATAGTTGAATCTATGAGCACTTCATAGAATGAAGATGATTAGGTTTTAGCATAACTGATCCTTATCAATTAGAGGCACTTAACTAGCATTTTACCTCACAAATAGATGGTAAAAATGATAGTAAGGTTCATATTTATTTCATTGGTCATGAAGAAACCAAATTTTGGGAAGACCTAGAGATATTTTATTCAAGTCTAGATAATACATCTCCACCTCATCAAGATCATGATAAAATTGTCAACATGGACAATGAACATGGTGAAGAGATCAAATAAGGTCTTAAGGAGAACACTGTGGTAGTTGATCCTATTGAGTTTTAAGAGAAGATCCAAAGTCCTGATCACATGAGGTATTATTACTTGAATATAGCCAAGGAGATTTAAGATTTTAATAGGCAAGTACTTCAATAAGAATTCAAGGTTCGTAGTGGGAAAATAGGTCTTGAGGATCGTCTTCAAGAAATTTAATTTCAAGGTCTATAAAGGCATGATGAGTATAGTACCTCCTAAAATGAGCAAAAGATTATCCTTGAAAAACTAATGGAAACATGAATTAAGGATAAAATGAAAGGTTGGGTGTTTGAATATGAAACTAATCATAGGCTTTGAATATAAGGCTTGATTATACCTAATCTTCTTGAGATAACAATTGGTCAGCATGATGGAATTCTAAAACATAGTAGTTTTATTCAAGTGGGCATTTCTATCCAAAGAGAGTCTATTGATAGGACAAAGATGGTGTTGTTTATACCAAACCAGATTTGGGATGAATATGACATTTTTCCTTGGTTCACATATCCAACTCATGAATAATGAAATAAATCAATAAGGTATGATTTTTTCCCAAGGAAGCCAATAGTACATCAATATCCCAACACATGAGTGGAGGTTTTCATTCCATAAGTAACACATGATTACACACTACTCAGTACATCAAAATCCAACCTCATGGGAACATGATGATCCAATAACTTTCCCCTTTAATCTAGGAGGTGGAAGGATTTTTTAGGTTAGCTATACATAGTTATTTGTTTCCTTGTTCTCTTGATTTTAAATAAGCATTGTCAAAATAAGTGTCTTATCTTGTTGCCTTCTTAGGTGTCTAGGGTATTTTTTCCTTTTAGTGTCATTTTTATGAGTGAAGGTTGTTATATTCCTAGAGGATTTCATAAGTTTTTGGTATAATTTCAATAAATGTAGTCATTTTAGGTCATGTTATCATGAGATAATTGGTTTTGTTGATCAACATGTTGGTTAACCCTTGGGAGTCACCAATGATGTAAAATAATTTTGACACTCTAGATCAAAATGTCATCCCCCTTATAGTTTAAAATTGGATTTATCATGAGTAAATTATATTTGTTTATGATCATATTAGATTTTGGATGTTCTTTAAATTGGTCATATAACCCTTATTATCATAGTTTAAGGTTGTTTTAATAATATTAAGGTAAATATAGTTTTGATCTTCTCTTGTCTAATCACCTTTTTACCAATGTTACAAGTTGGTCAAAGTGTCAATAGGTATAGGTGGTTAAATTAGGTCACATAATGTATGCCAAGATTATGTTATATCTCCATGGTCTATACAAACACAATAAATGAGGTGGTCATAATCATTTCAAACATTGCACCTTACTTTGACTTGTTTGTGGTCACTTGTAACATCCAAAAATAAGTTTAATAAGTAAATAACAAGTGTATGGCACAATATTTGTTCACTAGGTAGCGCAGAGCTTGATGATCAGTGAACATCTCAAATAACATAGCTAATAAGTGGAGCGCATGCGAATGGAAATTTTAAACGCGCAGCACGCGCCTTCACGAGTGTGAACACACATTTTGGATCAGGTTACCGTTGATCCGGTGGCTGGAGCGGCTAGAGTGGCTGAGACTTTACCTGTGAAGGGGATCCTATTTGCTCACTCTTTTGTGGAAGGTTCTTCTCCAGTCATGGTTTTAGCAAAAGGTTCCCCTATTTTTGGTTCTGTCCCTGGATCTAAGGGAAGAACCTATGCGGACATGGCTACTTTTGAAGCTGAAATACATGACGTGAAACTTCAAGCTTCTGCTGGGAGATGAAGCGATTCACCTGTAAGTGTTTTAAATCCTATCAGGGTTAATCTAGAACCTGATACTGTTGAAGCAATCTTTCATCAGGCAGAGCACTTTTCAAAGTTTGTGGCTATTTGTAGATTTCGTGGCTTTTGGCCATCTCTTGCAGATTTACATGGTTGGATTTCCTAGACCTGGCTACCACTAATCGATGGAAATGTTGAAATTTACCCTTGTGGTAAAGGTTTTTTTATAGATTTATTCCACATTTTTGAGGACAGGAAGACTATTCTGTCCAACAAATTTTTTTTTTGGTAGGGTAAATACCCTCTTTTTGCCAAACGGTGGCATATGGATTTCAATCCTGTTATGGAAACCTTTAATAAGATCCCTGTCTGGGTTTGGCTCCCTAATTTACCTATGCATCTATGGCATGAATCGGTGTTTAAAACCATCAGAAATGCTATAAGGGAGTTTTTATTCAAGGATGTTGAAACTAAGAGGTATTTTTGATCGACCTGTGCTCGCCTTATGGTTGAGGTGGATGTTTCTAAGGGCCTTCTTGAGGCGATTTGTCTGGGCTCCCGTAGGGGTTCTTGGACGCAAATGTTAGATTTTGAAGGGTTACCTTTTTGATGTAGAAAGTTTCACCTGATGGGGCATGTTGCTGCCCGGTGTACTGCAGGGAAATCCAGATCTAAAAGATCACCTTCTTGGTGGTCTGAAGCTGATCATGATCATTATATTGCAAAGCAACCTGAGGAAGCTTCGACTGATTCAAAGAATGAGAATGAAAAGAGTATCCAAACTGTATCGATGGATCAGGAGACTCCGCTGGAGACAGTTCTTGTTGAAGGGTTGGTGGAGATTGGATTATGTGATCTCTCTAAACCGATTACTGAGGAGGTGGTGGTTCCTCCACCTGTTTTGAAGGATTCTCCTAAGAGCTAGTTGTTGGCTGGTTCTCTTACAGATTTTTCTGAGGCTTCATCTCCCTCTGGACTTCATGGTTCTTGGCCTTCTGAGGACTGGTCTGCTGAGGTAGCTAAGGTAGAGGATGGTTGGACAGCTGTTAAGAGGAAAAAATCTAAGTCTCTGGTCCTCCCTCTAGACATGAAACTTCGGTCTTGTAAAAAAAAAATATTGTTTCTGTTTGTCCTATTCTTGACTGTTGTTTTCAGATTTTTGGTTAATCTAGTCTAGCTTTTGCAGGTTCTAGGTTATTTCATATCCTGGGTCTGCTTAAGGTTTATATCTCGTCTGATGTAAAGGGTTTCAAGGCCCCTTCAAAACCTATTTTTACCTTAATCTAAAATAAGTGTATGGCACAAAGGAGAGATGAAAACACTACTTCAAGTCTAGATAAACATTTCTAAGATTTAGAGACACTTGACATATCATATCCATTAGTCTTTAGGTAGATTAGATAGTTTCTATGGTAGAAAATGAGGATTTTCATCTAGTTCATATAGATATGTTATATCAAGATCTTATTCAGGCATTTTTACATCTTATTTTATGTTTCCTAGGACTATATACATACTTTATAGGAATTTTCAAGTTAAAATAGGTCAAAAAATAACCCCCTTCCTCCATCGAGTTTGTTGGCATCCTTGTAGAGCTAATCAGGTTTGTGAATATTATGGACATGAGAGAGAAATGAGGGTGTAAGATTTTGGATAGAGGTGGGGGCCTTAGATATATTATATCTTGTGTAATTTATTCTTATATTACCTTCCCCTCCTTTATGAACAATCACTCAGAATGGTAAGGTCTCACAGTGTCTTCTCTATCTCGATAGTGTTCTAGTTTACTCTATTTTCTCCTTTTCTGAGCATGATGAGAGAGAAATGGAAGGTGGGGTGACTAATCATGGGTATTTAAAACATTATACACAATTATGAATACCCACTTAAAATGTTTTATCCATTATAAGGTAGGAAATCTTAAGTTTAGGTAGTCTACAGGTTGACAATAGAAGGGTTATTGAAACTTCAAGGTCTCCAATGGTTACAAAGTCTTGGTGAAGGCTAAAAAATATTCAAAAACCCCTCAAGGCTCATAATGGGTCTTTAATGATTATATGAGATAAAATACCTAAAAATTGGTGATTACTTGTAGTCTCCACATATATTCAGATAGTTGAAGAAACTATGGTAGAATGACCATGTTCAAGCCTCAATAGGTCTTGTCATTACTCAAGTCCTTTGAAGGGAATCTAACCCATTAAAATAATCTATGAATACTATATAAAAATGGTTTTTAACACCAACTAATAAAGGATCCATAGTGCCTCATCTTTAGGTCAATAATAAAATTTTATAAACTGAGTTGAATTGTGTGGGATTCAGGATATTGTAGTTAATATGGTTATGGAATTGATTAAGATGCTAGATTAGTATCCAATATTTGTTGGATGGGGTCAAAATAATAACAAATTTTTGGATATAGTAGGGTTATATAATAAATAACATCATAAAATTACTCCAAAAAGATAGGCTGAGTCAAGACTTCAACTTGCACACTTAGGGCTATGTTTGCAAGTTGAAGAAACATTAAATTAGTAACTAGTTAGAGGAGTTACAGAGGTGTGAGAAGACAAAAATAATCCTATCATTCCAAACCATTAAATAAAATACTAGAGAATACTTCAAATAAGGACTTGGCTCTTAATCATAGTCAAAAGTACATAAGATCATCCTACAGGCCTACCAGTATGGGTGATAAGGTATATTGAATGTCATAAGAGAGAAAGGGTCTAATAAGGGATGTAAAAAAAATGGAGATGGTTTCATAACATATTATGACCCATTATCCATAATATAAGTCATCAAGATAATACAAACATAGATAAATTTGTTTAGGTTTGTTAGTCCTAAAACCCATCACACAAGTGACATACACAATGAGAAAGAAGATACAAAGCATAACGATGAAATAGATTATGTTAAAAGGAATGAGAAGTTATAATAACTCATTATAGGTATGAAAAATCTTAAAAATTAATTTATAGAGATGAACAAACATGGGTCACTTGTTATCTACATTTACCCAAACCAAATGAGGTTATAAAGCTACCTACTTAACCAAATGGAGACTTTTTGCTTGGTCTAAGGTCAGAAGGTGAGAAGGGGATACTGAATCACATAGATTTCATGAAAAATAATTAAGTATTGTATTATCATATCTCATGAATACCAAAATAACTCCTAGATGAAACTCACCCTCTCACAGAGTCAAAGAACTATGGGTTACCATCTATAGGCCTGACTATAGAAGAAAGGTAAGTTGATCAAAGGAACCCATATTTAGGTAAATTGAAGGTATATTAGGTGAATTTAGGATTGATAATACATATAAAATTAATGGTAATTATTATGAGTGGAAATAAATTTTCCATGAATATGGAATCTAACCTTATTTCACACAATCAATGCACACAAGAACTCCTACAGGAAGGACTGAGAACACTTAGGCAGAATCATAAAGATAAAAGTGACTGAGGATGGTATGAGGTTTGGAAAAAAAATTATGGGTTTTTAAAAATTAAAACCATGTGATTTAAATGACCAATATAACCCCAAGTTCTAAAAAATAATGAGTTATATACTCAAGTCTCAAGCAAACCTAACTGTTACCTATGGGCATGCAAGTAGAATAAAAGGGATATGTATGGAAGCCTACACAAGATATGGTACAAGAGGGAAAATAGAGTCAATGAATTTTCTTATAATGGTTCTCATTACCTCCATTTTACTTCTTAACCCTTGAGACATCATATATCCTTAACATACTAATAAAGCTTGTTAGGCCTAAATAAACAGTTCTAGGCAGGCAAGTCCTTTAGGAAGAAAGTGAGTATTAAACCTTGCATGAAAGTGGTTGTTAAGATATTTAAAATAGGGGATATTACTTGTTTTTTAAATTTTCTCAGTGCTTCTTATTTAAATAGATTATTCCTTGGAGGAAATAAGAGCCTAATATCATAATTAGGACCATTAGGTTTAAATAGGCAGTCATAGGTTTGTGACTTAAAATGAAGAACATTTAAATGATTGGAGAAGTTTTGAGGTTTGAAAACATTATAGGGTGAATTTATAAATAAAAAAAGGTTATTATAGAAGTTTTATCTCAATTAAGGTAGGGAAAACTCAAGTTGCAAGCCTCTAGGGTCGAACTAGCCTAGAAGCCTATAAACCCTAGGCAGAGGAATGGGAGGTATGTAGACTCTTGGTGGAGTGGGAAAGGAAAATTAATCATGGAAAAAAATTATAGGGATTTAATAGACCCCTAATAAGCATTAGAGGTCAAACCAAACACGTTTTACTCTTTTTAAACCTCTTTCTCTCCATCGACCCCCTAGAATGCAAGTTTTTCAACCCAAGAGGCACTTTCTCCATATCAAATATATATAGAGGAGATCCATGGGATCCTCAGTAGATAGTTAAAGTTGAATGGGGTTGTATAATTCATTTTATTTTCATTTTTTTTTAAATTTAAAGCCCTCGAGGCTATTAATAATCATTAAGAGGTTAGATCACTCTAAACCTACCTAGAATTATCTTAACATGGAGAAGATATTGATAATTTACATCTAAATACATTATGATGACTTAGGAGACACATGAAGATCATATTACACTCTAATGAGGTCCCATCCATACTATTAGTTGTATAGAATACTGTATATATTTATCATAAACTATATGTTTATAGGGTTTTAGGGTGGAGGTAGGGTTCTAAGTAAGTTAAACAGCTACAGATCATTGATGAGGGTAGTGTGAGGTGTGTTTCATCTTTTCATATAATAAAATGATTTTAGATCCTCTTATAAAGGACTCTATAAGTCTTATCAAAAGATCTAATCTAGAAAGGATAGTAATAAGTGATATAATCACCTAGATAGGTAAAATTATAGGTATGTAGAGTGTGAAAAGACTAATTCATGGTATAATACATTTTTATAGAACTAAGTCACACATAATTATCCATCCTTAAAGTTTTTATTGGATTTTATGGTCATCTAAGCAATTGACAATAAGAGAATAGACCTAGTTGTCTAGTGGGCCTTCTTTGGGAAATAAGAGAAGATGCTTTGGTGTATAGGGGATACTAAGGGAATCAATGAAAGGATATTACACCTTTTTAATTTCCTCATGAAGGTAATCAGACACACTTCATGTTAATAATTTAGGATGGGTGGTTTCTAAGCTTAGTCAACATGCACAAAGGGGAGGTGGGCTTTTAAATTCTCTATGGAGATATATTTACACGACATTTCTACCTTGTAATTGTCATCAAGTAGAGAATGTTGACCAAAAAGGCCACCTATTATACCTAAGCAAACAAGAAGATGGTTTCAAAATGGATTAATGATCCACTAAAGCGTTCAAGTGCAGTGAGGTCTCTTCTATGCCACTCTCTTTGGGGCCATGATAGATGGAGTGATGCATGTTGGAGAGTTACTAAAACTATTTTCACTCTTATTTCCTTATTTTAACTGAATCATAATGGGTGAAATGTGTCCTCAACTCCCTCTAATGTACCTCTTATCTTATCTCCTCTCTTACTCTATAAAATTTACCTCTTTTTTCCTAGAATGGGATCCTTGGTGGAGTATGGTGAAGGCTTACTCTACTAAACACTTATTTTCCACCTTTTCAATAAATGATAAGCTGATCCATCCTTCTTTATGTTTGTTCTTAGTATATAATTTTGATTGTGCATGAGTTATTTTGTTAGTATTGTGACTTCATTTCATGTGTCCTTTCACTCTTACCTCTTTTTAGGCATAATAACTCCTTACAGGTCACATGAAGTGTCATCACAAGTTATGTGATGAATTAGAGAAAAATACATGAAATTAGTGTTGATTAAGTTCAAATTTAGACTATATATCCTATTTCATGCATGTCCTAATACCTCTATGTTTAAATATTGATGTGATGGGAGCTTTAATTGAAGTTGAGTGGTCTGATTAGCATTGATTCATTCTATAATTACATGTTAATCAAGTGGAGGACCTAGTTATTCTAGTGCATCACCTCATTATTTTAGGTTTATTTCATTTTTCTCTCTCCCATTTCACCCCAACAACTTAGTATCATAGGTGATGAGCCTAAATAGATATATCATGGAAACTAACCCTTAAACTAGAGGTTTAACCTAGCCACAGGTCACCCATAGCCTTGGGTTAATCCCATGTTGCCCCAAACTTGTAGGTAGGCCTAGATAACCTCATCTTAGGGTGTATTTTGGAGTGTTAATAAAAATTTTATCCCCCTTTATTATTTCTATTAATATTGTTAATATATCTCCAACTATTAAATATGATGGTATTAAAAACCCTGCATCTTTCTTTAGACAATTTATTAATCTTTATAAATAATGGATTCAAACTAATAACTTTGCTACTACCAAAATTTTAAATAAAAAATTCATAGGTGACATATTATAATGGTATAACTAACTCCATCAACATTCTATATGAAAACCTGATGATTTAATCAATTCTTTAGTTAAGGAATTTTAACACAATGATTTTCTTAAAAATTGTCTTATCCATTTCACCAATGCTAAACAATCCCCTTCTGAATCAACTCATGATTTTAGAAAACATTGGAAATGTTTGGATCAAAAATTTTATCACAACATGATTTATGATAACTTTTTTAAACTATTCATAATTGCCTTAACACCTTCCCTTCAATACAGGAATTGAACTTTTACTCCCCAAATTATAAATGATGCTATCGATCAATCTAGGCAACAAGAATTTCTTATGAAATATTTTGATCCCAAAATTAAAACCATCAAGGTATTTTTATATAAATCCACTAATAAAATCACTATAAATCTTCCTCAAAAATATAGGATTAGCCAAAATGGATAATTCTCAATCCCATCCATATATCACTTCAACCTTTGGGGCATCTTCTGATGCCCATCTGCATATCATTTTAGACTTTTGGGAATATAGTGATTCTCATACCTACATCCAATTACCCATTGGGGATTCCTAAGATTCCCACTCTTATTCTATGTTTAATAATAATAAACACATTCAACTTCAAGAAACTTTCTGAGACACATAGGCTTGTATTTCACATGTTCATCTTTGATATAGACATTAGCATAGATTTTACTTGTTATGTTCATCTCATTTTTATTTATTTTTGTTTAGTCTATTTCATTTAGTTTATTTTTACATAAACCTTAGTTCATTCCCTTGGTCATTTGGTTTCTTTATTTCATGATTTGCATTGTAATACCATAGATAGGACCCAGTTTTCTTCATGAATTATTTTTTCTTTCATACATTGATTTTTCATATTAAGTTTATTATTTTCAATATTTTATTCACCCAATTGGTTTTCTCTTTTTTTATTTGTAGTGTAAGACCATATATAGGACTATTCTCTCTTCATAAATACTATTTTTTCCTTTTTTACACCCACTTGGGTGTCTATTTTATGAGTTGCAGTGTAAGACCATGGATAAGACCAAGCTCTACTCATAAAATCAACATATCATTTCCAAACACCTTTTACCAAATGAAGTGTTATTTTTATAATGTTAATAAATGGTTAAATTTTTATTATTCCATTTTCTTAGCTTCAATTTTTATTTCTTTGTAGATAAAACTTGCATAGAAAACTATGTTAGCATGTTTCCATACACTTACATACATTCTTATGATAAGGAATCATACTTACCTATGATTGTATCCCTTTTCATAATTTCCACATTTTTTATTTATTTAAAGTAATTTAAATTATTTAATATTCATTTTAATCTTGATTTCTTTTTTGCTCATTCCACTTTAGATTAAAAAAGGTCAAAGTTAAGATAACATTTTTATTTCATATGAATAAATAAGACTCTTAGACACCATGCTATTTAAGTCCTCTTTCTTAGCAACCAAGTCCAAAGTTTTCAAATGATAGTCATTTTTATCACCCATTTTTTATTATCTAAATCTATATGAATAAGGAATAGAAAAAGGAATTAAAATTTAAAATCCAAATCATTTAAAATAAAAGGCAATAATTAATAGGAAATTTTAAAATCAAAAAAGTCAACATCACACCAAAAGACATGATATATAGAACATCTCCTATCCCTCATCAAAATTTAAACTCCATATTTTGCCTCATGATAGAGATTAGGTCCATTATGGTTTGGTAGGCCAATAAATTTGGATAGGAGAATTCAAATTAGTCTATAGTTCTACCTACTTTCTCATACAAGCACCTGATCTTTGTAGTAGACTGATGACTCCATAAGAGGTCCTTGAGAATGGGGATCACATTGTAGGAAGGTAGGTGCATTTTAATTTTCATGCATATAGACTTCATGGGATGACATTCATACTTAATTTGATAACCTATGATTTTTGTGCTTAGGAAAAGTTCTCTAGAGTCCTTAATGTTAAAAATCATCTTGTTTTGACAAACCTAATTGTAATGTCTTAACTTCAAAAAATAGTTTCTCTACCTTGATTTTATTCCATTTCCCCCACAACACATCTCATTTCTCCATTGATATGAAAGTCTGATTCTAAATTGGTTTCCCCAATTCTGTATTCCCTCTTATTCACATATTCAAACATGTTAGCACTACTTTCTTTCATTTTTATCTATCCTTAGAAAAAAATAGTATTCATCAGTGAATATGGATTATCTTCTTTATACCATTGATTTACATTTATAGAATTACCTTAGTTCACATGAGAAAAAAATTATCATTCCCTTTTTTGGACAACTACATCCATTTATATATATTTTGTAATTCCTTTTTTTT